>JAATLQ010026740.1:0-34447 GCA_013421005.1 Heliconius erato x Heliconius himera
TTAAGCAAGCTCATTTTGGGTGACGTTTGCTTATAACAACAAATAAACTTTGCAAACCGTTGCTTAGCAACGGTCGGTTGTTATTAACATGGCGGAATAAATTGCCTGTCAAATTGAAAAATATTTTAATATATTAGTATATATCGACAATATTACAAATATGAGAAAAAAAAGTAACCTATGTTCATCCGAAGACCCTCAAGTATCTCTGTATGAGTATTTTATTACAATTGAATTAGTGGTTTGGCCCTGATTGCGGCACAGACAGACAGACAGACAGACAGACAGACAGACAGAGTTACTTTCGAATTTATAATATAGGTATGGATACGTTATACGTTATTATTTTATATAAAATTACATACAAATATAGACTTAATAATCTAAAGTATAATCCAAAGATAATTAAAAAAAATTAAATATGTTTGGATTGTATTGTTAATTATTAAAAATCAAAAAATCAGCTTCACGCTGTATCCCGCACACAGCTGGGTAGGCAGAGGGAACCTATTGTTAAGACACTCCGTTCCCCACTTTCTGTCGAATTCTGGAGGCATTGCGTGTTGAGTGGCAGAACTCAACGCCGCTCTTAGCCTCGACACCAGAGCGAAGAAATGTAAATATAAATTGAAGTAAATATTTCATCTCCTCGAGTGGGGATCGAACCCACAACCAGTCGGTTTTACAGTCACACCTCGTGCCACTGTGCCACGACTGGCCTCAATTATTAAGTTCATATTTATATGTAATTACTATAAATACGTATTATATACTAAAGCTCCGTATTATATAGTTTTAACGCAATATTTTAAAACTCATGGCCAATGTACCACAGTGACCGTGAGCTTTGAAAGGTGAACAATGTGATAAAATCTACTTCTTATTTCAAATATTGTTTTAAAAAAACTTTAAAAACATTTTGAAATTTTGTATTAATTAAATCAGTTTTACACTGAATTCCGCATACAGCAGTGTAGGCAGAGGGAACGTAGTAACGTAGTGTTAAGACACTACGTTTGCCATTTTCCGCCGAATTCTGAAGGCTTTGTGTATTTGCGCTTTGCCTCGACACCAGAGAGAATTAATGAAAATATAAATTTAAATAAATATTTTATTTCCTCGAGTGGGGATCGAACCCACAACCACTCGAGTTAACAGTCACACACTTGTGCCCCTGTGTCACGACTGGCCTCAATTGTATTATTGAGGTGACATGTTGTTATGTGGCAAATTACTTTATATTTAACCTACTTAGAATAGGATAACACATATAAGCTTTCTTTTACATGCTTCCTACAGTCATTTCCGGGCTTCTATTTGGATTATAAGGTAAGAAAAGATGTGACCTCTTTATACCTCTGTGTGACCTCGTTGTTTTCGTTTTATTTGACCAGAGCTGACATTACATCAAAATAAAATAAAAAAAGCAAAACCCATGAAGTCAATAATAATGTTCTTTCCTATTAGTTGTATAATCATGTAAATATTATACGTAAATGATTTTTAATATGCGTCCTGCATTTTTCCTGTGGTTTTGTTACTGAATGTATTTGTGTTTATTTCTTTAACATATTAAATCAGCTTCACGCTGTATCCCGCACACAGCAGGGTAGGCAGAGGGAACCTAGTGTTAAGACACTCCGTTCTGTTCTGGAGGCATTGCGTGTTGAGTGGTGGAACTCAACGCCGCGCTTTGCCTCGACACCAGAGCGAAGAAAATGAACATATAAAAGTTAATAAATATTTAATTTCCTCGAGCGGGGATCGAACATACAACCACTCGATTTTACAGTCACACTTTGTGCCCCTGCGCTACGACTGGCCTCATCATATATTTAACATATTAACTTGTTTTATTTTAATATTTTTACCTTTTTATCAGTATCTTGAAGGTGAACGTCTTTAATCGTGTCAACCTGTCCCTGCTTTATAAGTAATAAATAATTTTAGTTACAAAATCTGTTTTCGATACAACCATTGTTCGTGAGATATTGCATGTTGAAAGACAGTATAACGCAACTTAAAGTTGTAATTTAAGTATGATATGTGATTGTAAAAGCTTTTTCTTATTAAGCTTTCCTATTATGGAATATATGCAATATGCTTATAATTATGTATTTTATATTACATAAAGATCTACTCTTTTTTCGAGCTTTAATACGTGATATGCTATAATATAGGATATCGTAAGATTTATTTTTAATGAATAAATATAATTTTAGAGGACAGTCGTGGCGGTAGGGGCACAAGTGTGTGACTGTAAATCGTTGTGGGTTCGATTCCCTTTCGAGGAAATGAAATATTTAATATTTATATATCTTCGCTCTGGTAGCAAACAGCGGCGTTGAGTTCTACCACTCGACACGCAATGCCATCAGAATGCGGCGGAGAATGGGGAAAGAAAACTTAACACTAGGTTCCCAGGTTCCCTCTACCTACATTGCTACATGCGGGATACAGCTTGAAAAAATAAACAATATATTTTTAATGTAATTGTAGCAATTAATAAGTTCAATCACCATATACTTCCATTTTGGTTATAAACTTATATCATAAAGTAAACAACCCAATTTAAACATACCAAATATTTACAAAGTTTTGATTTGAGAACTAACTTAAAATTACAGAACAAGTTACTACCAAAGTAAATTTAGGCATTCACTGTCGGCACTTATCCAGATTCTTGGAAATGTTGTGCGTCCTAAAAGGAAACATCGACTGATGTCACTTGCCATATGCCGTATGAGTAAGTATTCGGTCGGTTTAGTTGAAATTATTTTAGTTAAAATCAAAAGTTTTGTTTTTATATGACTTAAACGTATTTGTATGATGTTTATGTATATTACGTTAATATTAGTATTTTCGTAATATTTTCTCAAAAATATATTCTAATATAATTTATTATATTCGGCATGTAGCAGAGTAGGCACAGGGAGCCTAGTGTTAAAACACTCCGCTCTCCACTGTCCGCCGTATTCGGATGGCATTGTGTGTTGAATGACGGAATTTAACGCCGCGCTTCACTTCGACAACATATCGAAGAAATGAAAATCGAAAATAGAAATGGTAAATGGGAATCGAACCCACAATCTGTATTTTGCCCTACCTAGCGCCATGTTGGGCCTTGAAAAAAAAATTAGAATTTTCTCGAATATAAAGTAACATTTCAATACGTGTTAGTTTTATTATACTAGTTAGTAAAAATTAATTTAATTTATCAAATCTAGTTAGTAGTTACTACATAATACAAAAAAGGTAAACAATGGATTGATCGATAGAAATATTCTATCAAGGTGTAAAGAAAGGAAGAGACTTGTTGGCTGAGTTCCATTTGATTACAGAATATTGATTTGCGTTAATGTATGCTATTTAAAGTTATACTTTAGATGTGTTTCCGTATATTCTTTTATTTTTGTAGGAGAAAAAATAAGTCAGCCTCACGCTGTATCCCGCACACAACAGGGTAAGCAGAGGGAACCTAGTATTAAGACACTCCGTTCCCCACTTCCCGTCGAATTTGGGAGGTATTGCGTGTTGAGTGAAGGAACTCAACGCCGCTCTTTGCCTCGACACCAGAGCGAAAAAATGGAAATATAAATTTAAATAATAATAATATATCATTTCGTTGAGTAGGGATCGAATCCACAACCGTCGTGCTACAGTCACACCCTTGTGCCCCTTGGGCCACGCCGGCCTCAGTCGATTTTTCGACTAAGTCAAATAAGTCGATTTTTATATATTTGTGATTTATTAAACGCCTTATCATGTCATTCTTATCTTTCGACGTAATGCTTTACAGGCACTTTACTGCACATCTCCATCGTACGTGGAGAGCAGAAAAATTAAAATCCAGCTGGATTCTCTTTTCTACTGATTCCCTTTTTATATTTTATGGACATCAAATCCAATGGAAAAAAACAATAAGATTTATTTTTAAATAACGGCCGTCCTTAAATCTTGGTTTAAAGAAACATCTTGCAAATCTCATTGTGGCTTATCAACATGTACGCCATATGGTGTGGTTTTATTTAACTTGAACTTCGAACAATGCTTGCGTGACTTTTAACCTATACATTTTGTTTTGTAACTTTGCTCGCTTTGAATTATATTTTTTTTCAGCTTCACGCAGTATCCCGCTTATAGTAGAGTAGGCTGAGGGTACCTAGTGTTAAGACACTCCGTTCCCCATCTTCCACCGAATTTACTATTAATTGTCTGTTGAGTGGCGGAACTAGGCGGCGGAACCAGAGTGAAGAAATGAAAATACATATTAGTAAACAATAATTTATTCCTCAAGTGGGGATCGCACCCACAACCATCGCGTTACATTCACTAACTTGTGCCCCTGCGCCACGACGGCCTCACCTTTTTATTGTTTCTTTTAATTATAAAATATGAAATTATTTCCTTCTCCTTCTTTTCTAAGTACTTATTTAAAAAGAGTGCATTTTAGACGACTTTTATTATTTAATATTTTAAGCCGTACTTATTTTAATTTGGTAACTCACAGTATGTTTTAATGGAAACAACATTGGGGACAAAACCATATGTGTGAAAACGATTTATTATTAGCTTTGCGAGTACGTTTAAGGCAACTGGGTCTGACTCATGACTTCGAGTCGGTGAACTTCAACTAAAGTCAGAAAAAAAAATCTACGCACCGTAGGGTGGGCAGAGGGAACCTAGTGTTAAGACTCTCCGTTCCTCACAGTGAAGTGGACAAGTCAAGTGGACATTCATTAAATATATTAACAAATAATAAAAAAAAACTTGAGGCCAGTCGTGGCTCCTGCGCCACAAAGTGTGACTGTAAAATTGACTGGATCGATTCCCACTCGAGGAAGTGAAATATTTATTTATATTTATATTTTCATTTCTTCGCTCTGGTGTCGAGGCAAAGCGCGGCGCTGAGATCCGTCATTCAACACGCAATACCTCCAGAACTCGGCGGAAAGTGCGGAACGGAGTGCCTTAACACTAGCTTCCCTCTGCCTATGCTGCTGTGTGCGGGATACAGCGTGAAGCTGATTTAATTTTTATAGTTCTCTAGATTGGTGCACAATGCATTCAAGATATTGTCCATATGTTCAACAAAACAATAAATACAAGAGGATTCGCAGATAGTAGAAACTGAGATAGGTTACGACTGTTCTCGGTGCGAGCCATTTACGTATCGCTATAGACATATTCGTATCTATATACCTACATAGTGCTGAACGTACTTAGTGACTATTGTACTTAACCCGTTGTTTTGTACGGACAACGGGATATAGATTTCTTATATATTTTATTTCATATTAATATTGTTTTGTGTAAGCTTCCCAATTTAGATAACTAATAACCAAAATATTAATTTTAAATTTGGAATCTATCATTTTTAATCGTAGAATATTTTGTGATATTAAAATGGAGTGGAGTGACATCCTCCATCATGTTTTTATTGTATTAAATATATACCTGCGGCTTTGCCCATGCGATAAAATGGAATTAATAAAGAGTTTTATATGACACATTTTTTTAAGCTCTCGTATTTTTTTCCAGGAAAGGAGAAAATCGTAAAATCGTCGTAAATTGACCTCTTGCGATGTTTTACTTCTATTCATATAGTCATTGTTCTTTAATTAGGAAGCGCAGTGAGTGCATGTCATTTTATGCAGCTGCAACTTATGAATATGGATTTAATTCAGTTGGACGAAGGGTTAAGTTTATTTTTAAGTTTTACGTTGTATCCCGTATATAGGAGGGTAGGCAGAGGGAACCTGGGTACCTAGTGTTAAGACACTCAGTTCTTATTAAGACACTTCCGTTCTCCTCTTTCCGTTGAATTCTGGAGATCTTGGGTTTAGGAAGAATTGAGGGCTATTAGGCTCTCTCTGTCAAACTTGTTAAATATAAAGTAGAGTATGTATATGTAAAATAAATTTTCTTCTAACGAAATAGGTACAAGTTTTACGTGAAGCCACTCGTAGCGCAAGGGCACAAAGTGTGACTGTAAAACCGACTGGTTGTGGGGTCCTTCCCCACTCGAGGAGATAAAATTCTGGTGTCGAGGCAAAGCGCGGCGTTGAGTTCTGCCACTCAACACGCAATGCCTCCAGAATTCAGCAGAAAGTGGGGAACGGAGAGTCTTAACACTAGGTTCCCTCTGCCTACCCTTCTGTGTGCAGGGTAGGCAGAGGATACAGCGTGAAGCAATTTTTTTTAATTTTAATATTTAACGTTACGCTATATCCCGCACACAGCAGGGTAGGCATAGGGAAAGTGTTACGACACTTCGTTCCCCATTTTTTGCCAAATTCCGGAGGCATTGCGTGACGAGTGACTTGATACAGCGTGACGCTAAATATAATAATATTAAAGACAAAATTGAACTTTAAATCCTGACTGTTATTTAAAAAGCCAATACCTAATTGTAACGTTTAAATTTTTTTATATACCTATATATAGGAAGCTAAAACAAAACAAATACAAAACAAAATACTATTAATACCAATTTAATTAAGGAACATATTAAAAGATATTGATCAAATCATTTCCTATGAATGCAATAGGTAATTACAACGCTGTATGAAGTTTATCGTTTTAACCGTTCGTTGGTTCTTAAGCTTTGCGCTGATAGACATTCAATAAAAGTAAGAAATCAATATTTTATTATTATCATATTTTCTTATATGCTCTTATATTTGTAATATAATATCATCATCATCAGCTTCACGCTGAAGCCCGCACACAGCAGGGAAGGCGTAGGGAACATAGTGATAAGACACTCTGTTCCCCTCTTTCCGCCTTTTTTTTCAGGCATTGCGTGTTGAGTGGCGGAACTCAACGCCGGGCTTTTGTCTTGTTGCCAGAGCGAAGAAATGAAAATATTAAAAAATAATAATTAATTCCCTCGAGTGGGGATCGAACTCACAACCGTCGCGTTTCATTCATACTCTTGTGCCCATAGGCCACAATATGTACCTATCTATATCTTTTACTTATAGAATAAATAACTTGAGGCCGTCGTGGCGCGCTGGCTCAAGCGTGTGACTGCAAACGCGACGGTTGTAGGTTCGATTTCAACTCTGGGGATGAGTTATTATTTTTTAATATTTTCATTTCTTCGCTCTGGTAACAAGGCAAAGCGCAGCGTCGAGTTCCGCCACTCAACACGCAATGCCTCGAAAGCACGAACGAGGTGTCTTAACATTAGGTTCCCTCTGCCTGCCATGTATATGCGGGGCACAAAGTAAAGCTAAAATATTAATAAATAAATAAAACAAGTATCGTATAATGAGTTATGTTCGACTGAGCCCCATAAAATTCGAAGCACATGTGAAATAACATGGTAAGATGATTCTCCTATAATGTAGGTACTTTGTGACCTCAATTTCTTCAGAATCAGTTAAAACAAGCAATGACATCATACTAGAAAATACGCTTTGGGCGCTCAACTTTTTTGTAATAATATTTTAAATTTGCGTTACAATTTTAAATTATTAATACATGTATTACTATTTTTTGGGTTTCCACATATTATTGTAACATTATATATATTACAACATTATTTGACATTTAATTTTTAAAGTAACTTCCTTCATATTTTGGCTCTTTACGGTAAATTTTTCTTTACTTTCTTCTTATAGGGTTTTTTTAAAATAGATTATAATATTCGGCTAATACAGGTTTATATGTAAGTATATTACAGACTAAAAATAATAAAGCCATTCAATCGAGAAACTTTGATCTATTTATTTTGTGAAAATAAAAAAAGTGTATATGTAAGAACTTCCATTAACTTACTAAGATTAAAGCAGATGGGATTTTTATTTATTTTTGACTTCCCTTTTAGACTTCCATCCATAACATAGTTGACCGTTTAAAATAATTAACCTCGTAAGATGTAATAACTTGAAAAGGAGTCCATTATGTCTGGCGTCTTGTTGTTTTCATGGACCTATTAATAGCATTCTAATAATAAATGTGATAGAGTTGCCAGCTTATAAAAGATTTTTCAATTTATAATTATTTTATTATGCTAAATAATGTACAATAATTTGTATATGTGTATAAAAATGGAGACCGGCCGTGGCGCAGCGGCACGAAGCGTGATTGTTAAACCGACTGGTTGTGGGTTCGATCCCCACTCGAGGAGATGAAATATTTATTTAAATTTCTATTTCCATTTCTTCGCTCTGGTGTCGAGGCTAAGTGCGGCGTTATGTTCTGCCACTCAACACGCAATGCCTCCAGAATTCGGCAGAAGGTGGGGAACGGAGTGTCTTAACACTAGGTTCCCTCTGCCTACCCAGCTGTGTGCAGGATACAGCGGGAACCTCTTTTTTTTTTGTATAAAAATGATAGAAAATAATAATTTATATAGATGTGAAATGGTTTTGAAAGTATTCAGTTATTTTATTATAAGTATTATTCACAAATAGAAATATTAGTTTAATGCATTAAAAAATTTATCATATTGATTTACTTATTTCCTATTAGATATATTAAAAATATATATAATTTATGGCATATATTAAAAAATATGAATAAAATTGAAGTGTTCCAGTAGATGGCAACACTGAATCTACTGTTTACTTATCTTCGCTTCCATACAAGCGTTCTACGAAAGGTTTATAATTGGGTCAAATTCGTTAGAATTTATTTTATGGCATCATTCCCTTAACCCGCTTGTGTTTATGTTTTAGTACTAGTTGCATGTATTTTAATGTCTTGTTACATTAAATAACACACTGTTCAAAGAAAAAATTGAGGCCAGTCGTGGAGCAGGAGCGTGTGACTATAAACGCGACTGGTTGCGGGTTCGATCCCTACTTGAGGAAATTAAATATTTATTTAAATGTATATTCTATATATCTTCGTTCTAACGTCGAGGCAAAGAGTGACGTTGAGTTCCGCCCCTCAACATTGCATTGCCTTCAGAATTCGGCGGAAAGTGCGCGACGGAGTGTTTTAACCTTAGATTCTCTTTGCCTACCCTACTGTGTGCGTGATACAGTGTGAAGATGATTTATTTATTTTTTGTTAAAAGATAAAAAAAATCTATATCCTTATATTCTTGTATTAGAACTTGATTTTGACTTATGTATTTCTTTCTAACTATAGCCTACATATACCCAATTACCTATTCTATTTGCAGTGTTATAGGAAAGTTGCCCAATACCAACACAAGGTAGCCTTCTTCCATAGTTTTGAGTCAGTAAAACACACACTCTATTATTTAGTCAATACAAACATTGGCTCTGACCGGACTCCGGAAGTCGTGTCTGTGAGGTTCAGATTAGCTGTTCAGTACTTTTACGTACCACTTTTAATTTTATACCTAAATCTTATTCTGCAAAAAATTCTAATATAGAATAAGATTTCATAAAGCAACAAGATATTTTGGTATTGTATTTTGAAATTTACATTGTCAACTAATGATTTGTCTTTTAAAATATCGTTAATCTTCTATCAGGAGGCCAGTCGTGGCGCAGCGGCACGAAGTGTGACTGTAAAACCGACTGGTTGTGGGTTCGATCCCCACCCGAGGAGATGAAATATTTACTTAAATTTATATTTCCATTTTTGCAGGATAAGCACAAAAAAATATAAAGCACCTACTGGTCTTAAAACTAAATTAGTATGGATCTATTAACGTAATACTAAGTTCAATTAGGAAAAAGCAAATATTTATAATACTTATATGTAACTAGTTTCTATCTGTGGCTTTGAACCCGTGACCAAATTACTTAACTTAACTTAAACCTCAGTGTTAGGTACAATAAAAACATTTACTGTTATGTTATATAGCCTATAGCTTTCCTCGATAAATGGACTGTTCAACACAAAAAAAAAATCTATTCAATTCGATTTAATAGTTCTTGAGATTAGCGCGTTCAATCAAACAAACATCAGTTTTGTAATATAATTTTTTATCAGCTTCACACAGGGTAGGCAGAGGGAACCTAGTGTTAAGACACTTCGTTCTCCACTTTCTGCCGAATTCTGAAGTGGCAAAACTCAACGCCGCGCTTTGCCTCGACACCAGAGCGAAGGAATAGAAATATAAATTTAATTAAATATTTCATCTCCTCGAGGGGGATAGAACCCACAACCAGTCGGTTTTACAGTCACACTTTGTGCCCCTGCGCCACGACTGGCCTCATTATAAAGTATAAATAGAAATCAAATACATCTCAACCACACCATAATAATAATATCAATCTAAAATGAAAACAGCAAATAAACAGTGTTATTTACATATAAATTGTATTTATTTCACGTTATTGATAATATCTTTAAAACTAGATTTGATGAGATAACATTCATCCACTTCAAACATTACGTCGATAGAGTGATTCAGGGCATATTAGAAAGGAGATAGAAGGACGTGGGAATAAAATGGCATCAATTATAAAATGTTATTAATATAAGGCAAGTGATGTATCAGGTGACAGGTACAGCTATATGATCCTATTGCTGCATAGGTTATAGTGAAATCGATTTTATTATTGAGTAAATAGTGTTGAGTTCTGCCACTTAACACGCAATGCCTCCAGAATTCGGGAGAAAGTGGGAAACGGAGTGTCTTAACACTGGGTTCCCTCTGCCTACCCTGCCATGTGCGGGATACAGCGTGAAGCTGATAAAAAAAACAGTGTTAAATAATAAGTGGAACAGAGTAAATAGAGTTTTTTATACTACATACATACAGTCTAAAGTTAATGGAGTTTTTGTTTTAAAATACCATTGTAGCGCAGTTGGGTAGAGATTCCATGTGATATTTATGAGTTTGATTATTGCTGGATTCCCTGTGTCGTTTAAAATATTTTTCCTGCAAAGTTTGCTTAGATTAGATTAGATAAAATCTGTTTTTAAATTCCTTTAAACACCACTAAATATCTCAAATTAGACAACAGGGTGATTTACCACTAAGAATTTTATTTATCTAGGATTCTAGGATGTTGGTGTGTGAAAATATTAAATATTTTTAATCATGATATCAATAAAATTTCTGAATGATGTATCTGTAAGAATATCTTTAATCTTATTTGTGATTATTTAATGTGATTTGAGATTATTATTGAGAAGTCTATTCCTCTTCTTATAAGTAACACCTACCTACTACCCAATAGTACCTACTATTTGTTCGCGATACAGCTGTGCCTTATCATTATTTAAAAAAAATCACATGGCCCATATATGTACATATCCAAAGCTACGGTTAAATAAAGTACATCTGTCTATAGATACGGACGGTATTATTATTTATAAAATAAAATCAAATCAGCTTCACGCTGTATCCCGCACACAGCAGAGTAGACAGAGGGAACCTAGTGTTAAGACACTCCGCTTTCCGTCGGGTTCTGGGAGCATTACGTGTTGAGTAGCGGAAATCAATTATTATTTATTATAACATTTATTTTATTATTATTACATTTTTACTCGATTATTTGTAGTGGTCATAAAATATTAACAACCAAAGTAAAATTCAATATTGGTAATTTTATGATACCTTGCTATTGCAAATTTAGAAATAATAATAATATTGGCTTTAAAAACTAATATTGTTTTCTTTGATAGGCAAATAACAACGGGGAATATGCAACGCGAAGTTTGCCGCGTGTGAGGATAGATGGCGGTAGTAACGCTGGAAACGGTGTACGGTTGCGGTGCTGGGCCGCACCGCCTTCCATCACTGAAGAAGAAGCAGAAGATGATATTGAAGACGATGCTGTGTCGCTACGTGCATTGCCTTCACATGGTAAGTTTTTTTGTATGATAAATATAATAATGTGTTAATTATGTATGAATTATTTTCACATTGATGAGACAAAGCGCGGTGTTTAGACCCGTCTCTTATCACGCAGTGTCTGAAATTAGAGTGGGATCTTGACATTTATGTTCTCCTTCAATACAGATTAAATCTGAAAACTATTTTTTTGAAGCGCCACCTAGTGTGAAATAGCTAAATGTTAAATCGAGCGCCATCTATGTAGCGTTATCGTACATTATATTTCCTTGCCAATATTATTTGACACTAGATGTCTTTATATGTTTCTTGTTTATATAATTTAAATATTTGAAAGTATTCAACATATATATTTTATACAAAAAAAATATTGAATTTTATTCTTGATGTAAGCGGAATTACTCAACTTAAAACTATATTAAACTTTGGTAACTTTAAATGTCGAATAAAAAGTCATATGACGCCAATTATATCCAGTTGTTTTCGTTTTATATGAATAATTAACCAAATAAAATACGCTTCTAAAACTTATCTTTTTGTGGGAATAGCAGTCGTATAACAACTTATAACTACGTGTAAACACCTTAAAAAGTTCTATCTATTTTTGTTTTATCATCACGCTGAATCCCACATGTACGAGGGTAGGCAGAGGGAATCGAGTATTGAAACACTCCGTTCCCCACTTTCCGCCGAATTTTCAACGGCGGAACTAAACGCCGCACTTTGCCCCATTACCAGAGCGTGTTCTCTTTACTTATCTTGCAAAAACTAGCGACACGCAGAGTTAAAACAGGAAATCTAATAACATTCACGTTTGCATAACGTTTTTAAAGACATCTATGAACGACTTATTTATAATTTAATTATTTACACATATGTTTATGGTTAAAGTCTGCTATTATTACCTAACACTACATGATTCATTTTTAGAGTGCTACTCAACTTCGCGATTGTCTCATTGAAAATATATTTTATTTTGCTTCACTTCATTTAAATATGTTTACATTATATAAAATGGGACAACCCTATTCTGATTGATAGACGCAGTGACGCTCGCGCACCCATCCGGCACCAATCGATTACAGCGCGTTTTACGCACCAACTGCATATTTGTCGCTGTTTTTATTTTACTTTTGAGATTGTTTTTGTTTCTCTTATATTTGTCTACTTTTACTGATAAATTTACTTTACGATGTATCTTGCAACAGTATGGAAGAAGAGGGAACGTAGTGTTAAGACTCTCCGTTGCCCATTTTCCACCGATTTCTGGAGGTATTGCGTGAGTGGCGGAGCTCAACGCCTCCACACCAGAGCGAAGAAATGCAAAAAAAAATCATCAAAGAAAAAATTGAACCACAACCTTTCGCGTTTATTGTAACATGCTTGTGCCTCTGCATGCGACTGGCCTCCTCACTTTTAATACTTATATTTAATTTTCTAATGTTAATTAAATACAATTGTTTATGTTATATAGATAGATAAACAAATATTTGCTTAGTACTTAGGTACTAAGAAACATTTCAAAAATCACATAGAAAGTCATTATTCTTTTTGAAATATTACGTGACATTTCATACATATTTCTGAAAATAAAAGGTTGCGCTATTAATTCTTTCTAAAGGTTAAGACGATAAATGTCTTGGTCTCTCGTTTTTGCGTTTACTATATTTATTTGCTAAATTTTAAATCTTTGCAAAAATTAACTTGTATAAAAATTAGAAAAGGAAATTAAATATTTAATTAGTTAAAACATTACTTTAAAAGTCATATTTTAATAATAAGTAAAAAATAGTGAACATTTTTTTGTCTGTATCTCAGAGTAGAGACAGAGGGAGACTAGTGGTAAGACACGCTCTTCCCCACTTTCCGCCTCATTTTTCGAGGCACTGTGCGCTTGGTGGAGGAACTCCACTCGCGGCTTTTACCTTGATGCCAGAGCCAAGAAAAAAAATATTAATAAATAATAGTTCAATAACCCAAGTGGAGATCGAACCCACAACCGTAGCGTTACAGACGCCCTCGCGCCCCTGCGCTACGACGGCGTCAAACTAACATACATGTATTTGTAACCAATATACATGTACTAATATAAAATTTGTAGGTATTCATTTACTAGGATAAAAACTAAAGTGCCCTGAACTGTGCAGTCAGTTGGAAATGCTTTTTCACTGTCGGATGGCGAGGCCCTTCCCTTTAAAGTAAAACGAGCAATTAAGGCCAGTCGTAGTCGTTTATAATTGACATTGCTCCCTTGAGTCCCGATGATACGGACAGCGTGACATTCATTCCCTCTTGTATCTATTAAGACTGTATTACTACATACCCCAGAGTAGATATAGATAATTAATTTAGATGGGTAATAAGCTTTTTTTATTTGTTATATTAAATTTATTTTTTTTTTGTTTTTTTTTTAATATAGTAATTTAAAACTCAGCAAAAATTACATTTAACACACGAAAAATGTAAGTTTATTATAATAAAAAACAGCTACACATATTGGTTTATTATAATAAAAAACCTACACATATTGGTTTATTCAGTCAATATTTAGATTGTGAGAAAATACGGATTCTATTGACGTCTCACAAACAGAGGATGCTGCTAGTACGACCAAACCGAAATTCTAAATTAGTTACGAGTTAAATTTGTCGTTTTTCTACCGTTTCGTCATATTTTTGAAATTCTTTGAAATAGAGTATTTGTTAGCAAGCAAGCAATTGAATAGTAAGGATATTATTCGATTTTTTTTATATTAATAAATAGTTCTACAATTATAAACGAAAACGTCACTTTTCAAAGAAATCCACTCTTTGAAATTTTGTAAAATATTCAAAGTAACTGCTTTATTGTGAGCGCTTAATTACGATATTTTCTGTGAATATAATATGAATAAGATATTAATTTTTTCATGAACGAAGTAATTAAAATTCGTTCACACACGGCAAAGTAGAGCGAAGAACAAAGCAAAGAGATATTTATTGTCTTTTGTGTTTTATGTCAGGATATTATAATTAATGACAACTAGCTATAACTATATTTGACCAGATTATGAGGCCAGTCTTGGCGCAGTGGCACGAAGTGTGACTGTAAAACCGACTGGTTGTGGGTTCGATCCCCACTCGAGGAGATGAAATATTTACTTAAATTTATATTTCCATTTCTTCGCTCTGGTGTCGAGGCTAAGCGCGGCGTTGAGTTCTGCCACTCAACGCGCAATACCTCCAGAATTCGACAGAAAGTGGGGCACGGAGTGTCTTAACACTAGGTTCCCTCTGCCTACCCTGCTGTGAGCGTGAAGCTGATTTATTTTAGACTAGAGGGCGCGCGCGGCTTCGCCCGCTTATTAGGAGTGAATTCTAAAAAAACCACGAAACATGTGTTCAATAAAATATTTTTAACAGTATGAATTTAAATTTTTATAAAAATCGGTGGCGATTTAAAGATTTTTCCGTATAAACTTTCAACCCCTTATTTGAACCCTTAGGGGGTGAATTCTAAAAAACCATGAAACACGTGTTCAATGAAATGTTTTTAAGAGTCTGAATTTCAAATTTTATAAAAATCGGTGCCGATTTAATTTTTTTTCCATACAAACTTTCAACCCCAATTTCATCCCTTTAGGGTTAACATTTTTCAAATTCACTTCTTAGTGGATGTCCAGAATATGAAAATAAACATCTGCCCAAATTTCACGTTTCTACCATCAGCGGTTACGGCTCTGCGTGCGTCTTACCTCAGTCAGTCAGCACAAGTCCTTTTATATATATAGATATATTTGACCTAAAATATGTGTAATTTATCATTTCGTCAAATTTTCGTCAAATTAGAGTGTCATAGAATACTACAGCCGCTAACGTTCGTTGCTTACACACGATTCCTATGAACATTAGCCGACCTGAATGATAATGTATCACAAATCCAAAAGTCCAGAACTCTTGATGTTTTGTGGACTCTATGTTTAAAACTATAAGGGTTATTTTAGAATAGCGAAATGTTGGTTGTGGTTAACCATTCATATGGCGATGTGGTTTTAAAGAATCGTTTCGAAAAATATTTGTCACGCTCGGTTTGTTCGTGTTCCAATATTAGTAGGTTGAAATGCATATTCAATCTTTATACTTTGTTATCGTGTTACTTCATCAAATTATTTTACCTTTATCTATTAAGTTAAATTAATTTAAATATCCCTACTTTAATAAGTTTATGTGTTGCTACAAAATTTAATGAAATATAAACACTTTTTTTTGTTTACTTTTTTTTCTGTTTACTTTTTTTACACTTTTTTTTGTTTACCACACAAAACTTTTTTTGTTTACCTTAAATATGACACATAGTCCTCAGTTTGTGTTCTATTTTCTATTTTATGTTGTATAGTGTAACGTTTATTATTAAATTGAACTAGTCTATCGTCTATGCAATAATCAAATTTCTTAAGTGAATTCAACAGTAGAGTCAAGTTATTACGCATTTTATAATTTTAATCTTCTTTTATTAGTAAATAATTAATATTTCACTTGTTATTTCCTTAAAAGTATTCTACATAGGAACATAAGGAAAATTAAGATTCCTCCTTAGTGTAATAAACAATTAATACAATCACGGTTTTGTTATGGTTTTGTGAACTGCTGTTGTTTGGAAGATTTCAAAATAATTGAAACCCACCTCGGTTATTATAGTATTAAAATTATTTGTGTAAATCAAAAAAGACATTAAATGAAACTAAAAAAAAAATGATAAATAAACTACACGTATCATCACGAAATATTTGTAAACAAATTATATGTACGAATAATTTGCTTACTTACATACTGCTGTTTGTATTTAAGTTTACATTTCAACATGGCGGACTATAGAGTCCGCCATGTTGAAATACATGAAGCTTTTATAATAGCACTCTCTAGAGTATTTAGGTATATTTGTTTTTAATATTTTTAAATATAATATTTATTTTAAATTTAATATTTATTATAGTTTACCTTGTACAAGTGCCAATATAAATTTTCCAATTAAATGTTCAACGTAACGTCCAATGTTAAATATTGAAATAATAATAAAATATTACATTTTAAGACATTCGTAAAAGGCGAGTCTAAAATAAAGGTACATATTTCTTCCAATATCAGGGTCAATGCTTTCTTTTCTGTTAATATATGAAAAAGCATTTTTGTTTATCTATCTACGAGTATGCACGTGAGTCAGTCAGTATTCCATATGAGACTGCTATCCTTATATCAGTCGGTGACTGCACTGTCGCATCGTTGCTACTGTCTATTGTCTCAGCTAATGCATTCAGGGTTGCCAAATCTAAATGGCTGTGTCTTTAAAACGTAGTAAGAAGCACAGATAAATTATTCTTTTTTTAATTGTAACAATATAAAATTAGGCCAGTCAGTAGGTGTGACTTAACGCGACAGCTTGTGGGTTCTATTCCTACTCGAGGAAGTGTAATATTTAATTTTTCATTTCTTTGCTCTGGTGTCTAGGCAAAGCAACGCGTTGGGTTCCGCCACTCAACACCCAATGCCTTAAAAATTTGGCGGAAAGTGGAGAACAGAGTGTCTTAGCACTAGGCTTTTACGTACGGAATACACTGTGAAGCTGAAAAAAAAAACAATACAAAAAAACTTATGAATAACTGAAATTAAAAAAAGCAATCGTAAAATATATATATTAAAAGAAACGATTTTCACGATTGTAATTTCATAATCGATCTGGCACAGCCTAGCCGAATATATCACATCCACGTCCCTCACAATCTGCACATACATTTTTAATAAGCGGAAAATCACTCCGGACAATAAGCTGCGTTTGACGCCCCTACGTCTCTGACGGCCGCGGCCGGCGCGAAGCGTGGCGTTCGCGCCAGTGCGTTATACCGCTTCCGACTCGCCACACATCGGCATATCGGAATTCGAAAATTGCGTTTTTTTTTTAATCGCACTCGATACTTTTTCCGAAAAAAGTTTTCCGCAGTGCGTACGTGGTTTTTGAGTGTATCCAGTGTTGTGTTGTGTGTGATCCATAATAATTAATAATCAGCTGTTCAGGATATAATATAAATAAGGTTAAAATAATGGTTTTACTGCAACTAGAAGACAGTTTTACAGGTTTTTAATATATTTTCGTTTTAAATATGAATAAAATTTTATACATTTTATCGTAGAAAACATAATATGTAAAATATGAACGAGGAGTTTAAATTACTCTGTAAAGTGCTCCATTATGTTGACATTACCGTCATGCATTCAAAGGAAATTATGGATTGAGTGCACAGAATAGAAAGTAATAAGATAATTAATTGCAAATTAGTCTCTTTCATACCATAAACACTACCGTACTGTAAATCTTATGAAAATTTATTCACTTAGTAAAGAGTTAGTGCCTAGAAAAATACTAGCATACGATAAAAACTTTCGAATTATTAACTTAAAATGTTTTTTTTATTTATTAAAATATGCCCTAACGACTATATATTATTTATTAGGCCAGTCATGGCGCAGGGGCACAAAGTGTGACTGTAAAACCGACTGGATATAGGTTCGATCCCCACTCGGGGACATGTAATATTTACTTAAATTTATATTTCCATTTCTCCGCTCTGGTGTCGAGGACAAGCTCAGCGTTGAGTTCTGCCACTCAACACGCAATGCCTCCAAAAATCGGCAGGCAGTGGGGAACGGAGTGTCTTAACACTAGATTCCCTCTGCCTACCCTGCAGTGTGCGGGATACAGCGTGAAGCTGATTTGATTTAAAATATGTATAGTCTTATTTAATAAATGCGTTTATACAATGAATGAACTAATAACTGTGAGAACTAGGTTGGTAATTAATATGTATTTTAAGAGTGTAATATTATTATTTACGTACAACATTCATTATAACATCCAACGATAATAATGTGTAGGAGTAAACATATGCTATATATATATATATTTAGTTTGGTTTTGTTATTATTACGTAGAGTAATAGAATGAATAGAACTATTGACTCATTTTAAATATTTACTTCTACCATTGCTTTAAATAAATGCAAAAAGTTTAGATTAGATTGCTTCTAAGAATAATTTAAATATTGAATTAAATTTTATGTAAACATGTTTTATTCAGAATGATCTAGTTCTAATCTACTTCACGTATAGTCGGCGGAAAGTTGGGAGCGGAAATTGTTGACACTACGCTCCCTCTGTCGACCCAGCACCATACGGGATGCAGCGTGAAACTGCCAAAAAAAACACGTTGTGGCAATTTTTTTTTCCGATAATTTGTCAAAAATTATCATTGAATGATTATTTAACATATTACGATCAACTATCCGATATGTTAATTTAATTTAATCCTAATCAGCCTCACGCTGTATTCCGCACACTGCAGGATAGGCAGAGGGAACGTAGTGTTAAAACACTCCGTTCCCCACTTTCTGCCGAATCCTGGAGGCATTGCGTGTTGAGTGTGAGAACTCAACGCCGCGCTTGTCCTCGACACCAGCTCGAAGGAATGGAAATATAAATTTAAGTAAATCTATCAAACTAATATTCAACATAATATTTCATCGAACCACATCATATTAAAACATAAACTGTTATGTCCATGCAAAAATCGCGATTCATCGCTTACGGGACTACGTGGAGTAACGGATCTTACTCTCTTTCGATACCCTATTACGTTTGAGGACGAGATATTGTACGAGATACGGATTTGTTTCTTACATCAGTTATGCAATACATACATATTTTCGTGTTGCATAAAAAAATTCCGTGCCGCTAATGTTCAGACGATACTGTATAGCTCTTATTTCTGTAGATCATTGGTAACGCTTTACTTCCTATAGCGTCATGCAATTGGGTTTTTTAATAGAAAATATCGATCATATGAAATAATATTAGCCATTCTTTTTATTTAAAAATGTGTCTTATATGAGATGAGACCCATTTTGATCAGTATTTAAATTATTTGTTACAGTTGGACTTAGGAGGTCGTGAATTGCTTAATCTCTTTATTTCACATTTATTCACAATATTATATGTTTTTTTTTATTATAAGATTCTATATTAAACTTTTTACTTATTTTTCATTACGGAAAATTCACATTTGATCAAAAATATTGATTTTCTTGTCAAAAGTGATAAAAAAATATTTTGTACTGGAGTCTCTCACTCTCTAGATCTACTTACTACTTTCCATACTGACTCACTTTAATAGCTGTATGGAACGTATGTAGTGTGTGTGTAAAAGATTTTGTCTAGGGGAAAAGCGGGACTTATATCTTTGGAATTATTATTAACTTATTACAAAAAAATAAAGCTATTTAAAAGAATTCAAGAAAAGTGGGACCATGTCTATACTAGGCACTTAAATTTTGGGCTAAAAATTGGAACATTCCGCCTAAATCGGGACGTCTGGCAACTCTGATGAGAGTACTTATTTGTTTCGCTTTTTAACTAATGCTTGAATAATATTTATTTTTACAACTTATGTATGTATATGAGTTTACCAACTTGAAATATTAAAACAAAAAATGCTTCTTCAACTATGTAAATTAAAACGATCGTTACTTCTTATTCGATGACTAATATATTAGTGACGCCAATACTGTATACGTGACGACATTTCATATAGGGTGTGGAGAAAAAGGAAAATTACGTTACATTTTTAACTTGTATTAGTCAATACTCAATCTTAACGTGTAAAAAGTAGTACACGATACCTATCCATATTGCAAGTGAACAAGTCTTAAGCGCTTATAACAAACTACTTTTTCTTTTGGTTTTGCTCAAACAAAAGTCGATATGGTTTTGTTCTATTTGTTGCTTCTATTACATAGCAAGGTAGACAGAGGAAACCTGATATCGTAGTGTTAAAACACTCCGTTCCTCATTAAGACACTTGCGTTCCCGCATTTCCTCCGAATTTTTGACACATTGCGTTTCGAGTGTCGGAAGTTAACGCCTCGCTTTGCCTCGTTATCAAATTTTGGGAATGAAAATATTAAATATTTCACTCTTCGCTGGAATCGAACCCACTATTTTATATTTGTATTTCAACTATAATAATCTTTAAAATTTATTAAAGGATATTTTTTAACTGTTTTTACGTCAAAAAGCTTCTAAAAAGTCTTATTCAAGCTACAACAACCACTTTTTTCTTTAGTACATACCATACATATAATTCAATGATTGAGATTTTTCACAAATTTTATTAGCTTAGCATTTCTTGTTTTCCTTGAGCAATATAAAAATAAGAAAAGTTGTCAATGTCCTTCTCCAATAATCAATTGAATCGGTTAAAAAAGGCAACTTATTTATATTATAAACAATTTTAATTATGATTTTCAATAGAAGCTTCTCATAAGATACGATAAGAAGAAAAATAAATTGCAGTAAAGGGAATGCTATAATAAGATGTTCTCGAGAATTCTCAAATTATGAGCTTTGGAAAGACTAAGGTAAATTGAAATTATATTTATATACTTTTATAATTTTCTTTTATTATTTAATTATGTAAAAATACATTTACACACCTATATTAAAACTCAAGACTCTACTTCTCGTTCAAAAAAAAACTCTTGTTATGAAAAGAGGTGGCGAAAGGAATTGAGTGCGGCTATTTTGGGCGTCTTATATTACTGTATAGTACTTGACTTGAATTGGTTTCAGGTTAATTATTACTAAGACGTTGCCAGTTTTTTATATATTTTTAATTTTAATTAAAAAAACAGTTTAAGTACATATGCATGTACATAATTCTTTTATAACTTACTTACAGCATGCTTTTTGATTCCGCGTGATCTATGGTTACCATTTTTTTTTTTCAAATAATGCGTATACGACATATTTGTTTAGGCCAGTCGTGGCGCACGAGCACAAGTGTGTAAACGCAACAGGTTGAGGGTTCGATTTCTTCTTGAAGAAATGAAATATTTAATATTTTCATTTCTTTGCTTTGGTAAGGCAAAACTTGGTGCTGAGTTACGTCACTCAACGTGCAATGCCACCAGAATTCGGAGGAAAGTGCCATCTGCCTACTATGTGCGGAATACAGCGTGAAATAAAAAAAAAATATGCTGTATTCTAATCTCTAGATTGGATAGATATATGAAACAATCTAAGATTGACGGTGGATATAGGTTATTAATATTGGGCGTAAATCAGTAGTTATTAGATAACTGTTATCTTTACCTCAACACCAAATCTAAACAGCCTTTAAATGTTGTCAAACTACAAGATCGGTGAAACTTTCCGCGAAAGTTGACTTTTGAGTTGAGAATGTTATTAAAGTGAAGGAACACGTTCGAACATTGCGTAACCAATATACCAATATTTTGTGTTCAGTAATGTATTGCCAGTATAGTATAGTAGAGACCTCTAGTTACTTGTAAAAGCGACTGGTTGTGGGTTCGATCCCCAATGGAGGATATGAAATGTTTATTTAAATTTATTACTTCATTTCTTCGCTCTGGTGTCGAATCAAAATCGTGGCATTGAGTTCCGCCACGCAATGCCTCCAGAATGCAACGGAAAGTGGGGAACGGAGTAACTTAACACTAGGTTATTTATCTCTCTGCCTATCCTGCTGTGTACGGGATACAGCGTGAAGCTGATGCATTGATTGTTAGATTTATTTGATTTTGATGTATAGCGGCAGATTTTACGAATAATCGTTGTCCTTGTGCTATTGGTCTAGACGTGGTCATTTGATATGGCACTTTAAAGTGTGATATTGGAGCTCTTGAAATTTATATAGCTGTCCTTAACTACGTATCGAGTTCTAATGTTGTGTTAAGTAAATATAAATAAAGTATACAGTATCCAAAGTAGGATTCTTGGTTTGAGTTTAATTACGATATCAATGGACCTCTTCATCAACACTGTGGTTACGTTATTTGATTTAAGTTTTAAAATAATATCATATTCGAATTTTCCCAGTAACATACAACATGGAAGGTACATCAAGATAAATAATAATTAAATATATTTTTTAATGAATAGATTTCTTTATAATTTCTATTATTATTACTTGAAGTCAGTCATAGAGCTGGGACACAAACATGTGACTGTAAACGTGACAGGTTATAGGTTCAATTCCTACTCGAGGAAATATTTAATATTTTAATTTTATCGTTCTGGTGAAGAGGCAAAACGCGGCGTTGAGTTTCTCACTCAACTATGCACTACATTTCCTGAACATTAGATACCTACTAAAATTTTATTTTTCTCAACATTTCAAAAGCTTACAGGAATTCTAAATTCCTTATAGTTTCAACAAGATTAGTTTTCCTGTTTTCTTTTCTCGCCGATGTCCGGCTTTGATTAAACTTTCTTGTAATGGAATGCCATCTCAATGCCATGATGGAGGTAACCGTATTAGATTGAAATAGAAAAACCAATACTAATTGTTCAGCTCTTCCTGGTTTCCTGTTACCTTGTATCACGTTTAGAAGAAATTTAATGTTTCAATTTATTTTTTAGGTTAACACCTTTATTAATCATATATGTACATAAATTGAGCACGAGGTGTGACTGCAAAAACGACTGGTTGTGGGTTCGATCCCCACTCGAGGAGATGAAATATTTACTTCAATTTATATTTCCATTTCTTTGCTCTGGTATCGAGGTTAAGCGAGGCGTTGAGTTTTGCCACTTAACACGCAATGCCTCCAGATTTCGGCAGAAAGTGGGGAACGGAGTGTCTTAACACTAGGTTCCCTCTGCCTACCCTGCTGTGTACGGGATACAGCGTGGAGCTGATTTAATTTTTTTAATACATAAATAGTTACAAACCTACATATATTTTATTTTTATAATTTTTTTGCTATAAGAATTTTATTTCTTCCTACGGTTACTAAGATAACACAGTTGTATATAAATTTATTTAAAGACCATTGACGGCGTGTAACTGTATGCACGATGGTTGTGGGTTCGATCCCCACGGGTAGAAATGAATGATTTCTCCGCTTTTGTAAGATTAACTTAGCGTTCGATCACTAGACACCGAATCGGTATTGTGAAACTTCAATGTACTTAAAGTTATATAAATTATAATAATACTGAAAATAATTAAATTAAATAACAAACATATATAAAACTTTATTTAATTCTTAATAAACATATGAATAAAAACTTCATATTTTAAATATTAAATAAATTTAGTTAAGGAACTTGTTTTATAATATAAAAAATTAGATATATCTACGTTTCTTTAGTAATACATACATATAGTGCTAAAAATCCATACCATATGGTATGGATTTTTAGCTTTCTAATATTTCCAACATTTTATATACTTAGTTCACCATGTAGGTTCAATTTGGGAGGCTGCCAAACTGGAAGGTATACCTATGTCGATTAAACATGGCGGCGGGAGGGTTAAAAGAGCTACAAAATTGTTTGCGCTGCATTGCTTCGAGATTTTCTCTCGCTTTATCTGAATCCTGTGATAAAAATAATATTTATACAATAACTAAAATAAGTCTTGTAAAGTACCTATACAAGATTAACAGTTAAAATTGAGTTAATACAATTTTTATTACCCAAATTTTCTCTTTATATACTTTTTTTACATTAATTTAAATTTTAAATTATATCCTATCTAAATTTTTTAGTAACATATAACCAAATTTGAATTGTCTATCATATAAAATTATAATAGTTTTCCCCTCTTGAGTCAAATATTCCATTCAGCATTTACAAAATTCTGTTAGAATAATACAAAGAGAACCTATTGTTTAATCACTCTGCCATATTCGCTATAAATATACCTAATAACAGAATTTTCAAGTTTCAAGTAACCCTAATAGAGAAATAAGCATTATATTCATTTAGGAGTACGCAGTACTCACCTGTATAGCACAGATAGAAATAGAACATCAAAAATTCTATTCAAATGTGTTTTACATAATGAAGCATACCTTAACCATCTCTGTGAAACGTTTAGGTTATTTTGGTGCGCTAATTAAACAGGGGAACGATGTATGTGTTGACTAAACCGTCTAAATTGCGGGCTCAGCTCGTTTGAACCCTCCGGCAGGTCCCCTGAATTCATTAGGTTCCATCCATCTAGGGTCTAGCCTTCCCCGCGGCAAGCACCGTGGGGGCTGACTCAATGTACGAGTATAAGCACAGATGGTGTGATGAGTTAGAAGTCATAGTTCTGTGTGAAAAGTGAAAACAATTACAATTAGCCGAAGTGCTTTTTTGTATGAGAGCGACGGAACCTATTCAGACCTCTCTTTTAAGTTGGGAGGGGAGTGCCGCAAAATATTTACTCTTTTGTAACCTAGTGCTATTAATATGTGATTTCTTTGTCTGCTTTCGCGCCAACGAAATGCATTCTATTTAATATTTTTATTTCTTCGCTTTGGTGTTGAGGCAAAGTCCGGCGTTTAGTTCTGCCACTCAACACGCAGTGCCTCTAGAATAAGAAACGGAGTGTCTTAAGACTAGGTAACCTTTATTTACCTTGTGTGCGGGATACAACGTAAATCAGGAAATGCATTCTAGTAATGATTTTTCTCATAAAAAATATATTTTTAGATTTTTTTAAACATAATTCAATTAGATAAACACGTTAAACCCGTTAAAACATGAAACGATATGCCCACATCGAGCCTGCAGTGAAATCCTTAGAATTCATTAGTCGTAATCCGTAACACCATCGCTAGGGGCTAGACTCCCCCGTACTCCCCCCTGGGAACCCCCGCTGGGGAGCACGAACACATTAAGGTGGAGATGAGCTTGAAGGGTCATACGTTTATGTGTGAAACGCTTAGAGACGTTGATTTGTACGCGGCGGAAACGCGACGTTATTCATTTTTTATTAGGCTTTCGCTTTACCTTGACTCGCTTTGCTTTTTCTTCTCTTATGATAAATATGTTTAAACGATATAGAATATATTATGATGTGCGTCTGAGTGGGGTCGCTTTTTACCCGATCGCGTGATTAAAGGAGGGTAATGTGATTATTAGTCTCTTTGTATATGTATGTATGTATGTATGTTTATTTATTCCTATATGGCGTTGTTGTAGAGACCAAATAGATTGGTGACTAATTTTTTTGATTCTTACATCAATCTATTCGTCTGAGTCTTGCGTCTTGTAGTTTTTACTAAAGGCATCACAGTAATCACATTTCATTACAGTGCTAACTAGACGCCATGTTGTCAAAATGAAGAAAAAAACGACGAAAAAAATATTGTCAAATGAGGAATCGTTGAATAGATATTCAAATAATATTATTCAAAGTTCCTTTCAATTTTTAAAGTTTTAATCGATAGTTTAAGATATATAAGTAATTATTTAAAATTCTTTAAACAACTCTTTGATAAATAATCAACTGTTTCAATGGCGTAAAACTTTATTAGTATTGGACATTTTTTTATGGTAGGAATATTTATTAGTATTAGTCGTATAAATATCTATTAAGTCAAATTCCAAATTTAAGTTTCGCCACAATAGTACAAGAAACATCTCTATGGACGATGAATCGAGAATAAGCTAAATACTTATATTCTAACGAAGCCAGTCGTGGGGCAACGGCACAAAGTGTGACTGTAAAACCAACTGGATGTGGGTTCAATCCCCACTCGAGAAGATGAAATATTTATTTAAATTTATATTTCCATTTATTCGCTCTGGTGTCGAGGCAAAGCGCGGCGTTAAGTTCTGCCACTTAATACGCAATGCCTCCACAATTCGGCAGAAAGTGGTGAACAGAGTGTCTTACACTAGGTTCCCTCTGCCTACCCTGCAATATGCGGGATACAGCGTTAACAATAATATTTCAATACATACCTACACTTTCACTTTAGTTGCTGACTTTGCCTTTTTAGTACATATATGTATATTTTTACATCCCTATAAAATCTGGAACGAAAGATGCATGTGAATGTGCAATCATTTCTTGACGCTCTACTGAATTTCAAAGTCGACTTTGTATACATTAGCATAAGAGTTTATGACGCGTATACAGAATTAGAAACACACCGATGTCATGTACAAGAAATATCTATTAATTTTAAAAAAAATATATATTAAAGCTAACTTTCTATTCAAAGGAAATTTATTTAAAAATTTTGATCAATTCCGTTTATCTTACTTTTCTAGCTTCACGCTATAACTCGAATACATCAGAGTAGGCAGAGGGAAACTAGTGTTAAGACACTCCGTTTCCCATTTACCGCCGAATTCTGGTGGCATTGCGTGTTGAGTGGCGGACTTTGTGTGGCTTTGCCTCGACACCAGCACCATTCGAAATGAAAGATATAAATTTAAATAAATATTTAATTTCTCGAGTGGGAATCAAACCCACAACTTTGGGCTTCTGCGCCACGACTGGCCTCTAGTTAGTTAGTTCTCTGGTTTATCTTCTTATTATTTAAATAAGTAATTAAAAAACTGTAATTCGAAAATCAAAAACTAAAACATCATATTTAATATAAAGCTATTCTACGTTTAACCAAGTATATAAAAATATAGCTATAAAATTAATACGTTGTTCCGCTACATGTCTCAAGACTTAAGTGTTCGTTTTAGTTGTATGTAATTATTATAGCGCAGTAAGATATTATCACCTCTGAGTGTAAATTATAATAATAAAACTAAACAGACAGACAGATAACGATGCCAAGGCCGTAACGAACGAATTGATTGTATATATAGATAGCAACGTCATTAAAAGTTTAAGCTTCCTTATAAGATTTAATTTGGTCAAGTGGAGTTTAAGGTGACTTAATGCTTGTGATGATCGAAGGTGCCTGGAAAGGTTAGAGGTCAGTCAATTTTTGGGATGACATTTGTAGGTCGTCCATTAATCATGTCTTCTTTTAGCATTTCTCCCCCCAACACCTCCCCCCTCCCCCCTTGGTGATATGTGGTGAGGCTTAAGATTAACACTTCCGTGCGCAAAACTATAAATAATTGCTTACATTACTTATATCTATTATAAGTTGTTTCATTCTTTACTCTTTAACTGAATTGTGATATAGAAAATTTCAGCTACGTATACCGCATGTAGCAGAGTAGTCAGGGGGAGCCAGTGTTAAGACACTCTGCTCCCCCACTTTCCGTCGAATTCTGGAGGCATTGCGTGTTGAGTGGCGGAACTCAACCCCGCGTTTTACAGTCACACGCTTGTGTGTCTGCCTCTAACATTTTATTTATTGATTATACTTAATATATACATATAAAGATGATACACAGCTAATAATTATATGTGAACTGATATAATTAAATCCATAAAGAGAAACATGACATTTGCTTCATGTGTAGGATGATACAGGGTATAAATATAATTAAACAGTATGCTTTTGATATAATATTTCAATTTATATTTTTAAAAGGTTAAGAACCGTGCGTCACCAAAGTATCTTCAAATGCACTCGTGAACGTCGCCATGATGGTGCATTTACCTCGCCTCAGCGTATCCTGAGGATCCTTCCGCTATATCTATAGAGGCTTTTGACTTTTTAATTTATAGCTGGGTTTTTAGTCTTCTGAATTATGTTCAATCGTTTTTTGTTTTACTTGTTTTATGTAGATATTATAATCAAATTTATGTTTTTTTAGTTTCACGTTGTAGCACACAGCAGGGTAGGCAGAGGGATTGTAGTGCTAAGCTCTGTTCCCCATTTTCCGAGTTCTGGAGGCATTTCTTGTTGAGTAGCGGAACTCACAGTTGCGCTTTGGAACACCAGAGCGAAGAAATAAAAATATATTATATATTTAATTTCCGCGAGTGGGAATCGAACCCACAACTTGTCGCTTTTACAGTCACACTTTGTGCCCCTGCGCCACGACTGGCGTCATATCTTTATCATTAATTAATTTAGTTATGATAATAGTTTGTTTATATTTTGAACACGAACACGTTTCTACATTATCCATATGTAAACAAGTTTATGACTTCTTCATTGATAACATTAAATTTCATTGATTAAATATATGAACTTTGTTATACAAAGATAAGTTAATAGTAATTTACTTACTTTAACAAAATTTAAACTATTTTTTCAGTAAGTAAACGACCAATAGAGGCACGTCAATTTCAGTTTGACATTAAATTACAATAATATAGATTAAAAACAATGTTTTTGTTAAATTTACATTTATAAAATATATTTTTTTATCAAGAAAACATTTCTATCCCATCTTTCATCGTATTCTTCGTTGAGTCATTGTATTTAGGAAGCGAATTTGCAACTCCCACCTACACAGCAATCCTACCCACAGTAAACTTATTGCTGCGCCATAATAATTATATCAATTTATGAAATTGTGTTACAAAATTATGGAAAAAAATCTAGTTGAAATGGTTAACGGAGTGTCTTAACACTATATTCTGCCCGTTGTGTTGTGAAGTAGATCTTTTATTTAAAATCCTACTTTGTATGACGTTATAGATTAACATTAATCCTATTAACCGGACAGGGTCGCCAAATGTCCCGATTTGAGAAACATCTCAACTTTTAGCCCTTGAATTAAATGTCCCAATTGGGACAGACATGATCCCGTCTTTTGTGGATTATTCCACACATTTAGATTTCTTTAATTACTTAATTTTTCAATAATTTACTTACTAACATAGACTCTGAAGACTTAACTGCCATATGTACATAACAAACCAAACAGTTAGTAATGTTACAAGTATAGTGACGTTTCTTCAATGGATAAGTAATTAAAACTACTGTTACTTATATTTTTTTAATTCTGCTTTTGGCGAAAATTTCACGCTTTTTTACTCTTTTTTTTTTGAGGCCAGTCGTGTCGCAGAGGCACAAAGTGTGACTGTAAAACCGACTGGTTGTGGGTTCGATTCCCACTCGAGGAAATGAAATATTTATTTACATTTATATTTTCATTTTCTCGCTCTGGTGTCAAGTTGGCCACTCAACACGCAATGCCTCCAGAACTCGGCGGAAAGTGGGGAACGAAGTGTCTTAATACTTTTTTGGTTCCCTCTACTTGCGCTGTTGTGTGCGGGATACAGCGTGAAACTGATTTTTAATTTTACTCTTTTTGTTTAAAAATCCCGGTTTTCCCCCAGAAAAATCTGACTTCAGTATAATATAAAGATATATATATATCGATGGCTCCTAAGTATAAGGGCCAAAGCGCGAAATCACAACTTTACAGGAGAGGCTTCCAAAGTTTAAATTTGCTATAATTTTATGTTGGTACAACCGAAGAAAACGAAACTTTGCTTATCAGCTAAGACAACTATCCTCTTTATATATACCGTAGTATTTTATTTATATTTATCCTAGTTTTGTTTTTACTACACAATTGCCCTTATACGTTAGTTTTTGTTATATTTATTCTTATCTAAAAACACTCTAAAAAGGCCAATGTACCACATTGGCTGTTTTACGCGTATTATGCTAAATAACAGAATATAATATTTTTTTCATATTTTACTTATGAAACTGATTAATAATGAGACTACGATAACAACTGATTATTATGAATGATAATAAGTTAGGTATTGTGGTATCTATGTCACATAGAGACTTATACGTTATACGATTTGGTAACATGATAACTAAGTTTTCACTTAGATCATTTAAGTATAAGAAAAAAAATCGCTTTTACACGTTGTTTTAAAAAATAATCACCCCAAAAATGATTATTATTATATATGAATATATTGTATTTCTTAAAGAAAAGCTTAATTGAATGTTGAATTTTACTAAGATCTAACTATTCAATTTAGTAAAAATTTAGCTTTAATAAAAAAAAAGGATTGACGTGGACAGGCAAAAAATAAAGTCTGTACAACATCAATCAAAAAATAATGAGATAAAATTACTAATTGTCTTATTTGACACGATATAATTAGAGGCGATTAAAGTTTTTTATTAGTTAACTTTTATATCAGCTTCACGCTGTATCCCGCACACAGCAGGGTAGGCAGAGGGAACCTAGTGTTAAGACACTCCGTTTCCCACTTTCTGCCGAATTCTGGAGGCATTGCGTGTTGAGTGGCAGAATTCAACGCCGCGCTTAACCTCGACACCAGAGCGAAGAAATGGAAATATAAATTTAAATAAATATTTCATCTCCTCGAGTGGGGATCGAACTCACAGTCAGTCGGTTTTACAGTCACACCTCGTGTCGCTGCGCCACGACTGGTTAATAAGTTGTTATAATCTAGTGGTTAAATAATTTTCAACATAAATGATGCAAGTCCTTCTTTTTACAAAATTTTATCGGTAACTCCTGGTTATAACAACAATAATTAATTAAATTAATAATTATTAAAGATTTGTATTGAAAGTCACATTAAAATCTTAGATCAACCAGTACGAACAAGTAAACAATTGAGTGAAGTGAACAATTGATTAATAATAATTTTCAACTGATAGCAAATCACATAAACATTTTGTATGTTTGTTGAGTTGTACATATGTCCCACTGAGTTTTTAACCTGAATAAACCGGGAATTTTTATTTTGAATTAAAATAGAATCTCTTTAATGTCATAAATGTTGTATCTAATTGTAGTATAGCTAGCTATAACAACTCCGTTTTGTTTAAGATAATCGAATCTAGAAGCTACATTTTGAAGTTCTCTAAATAGTGGCACACGAGGTGGCCTTCATTTAGAGTATAGCCTGTGTTAAGAAAATAATGTTTTTAATTATGTTTTAAATAAGATGCTTATCGCTTACGTTAATAAAATCTTGCTTCGATTTGGCCACTACAGTTAAGCTTTGGATCAAAATCTGAAATCGTCTCACTTTTCTTCAGTTTTTAGTTTAATTATATCGCTGACTATTTCGTTTGATTTTGAACTGGATTAGACTATTATAGGTTTACTGATTGAAGTATTTATTATTTTTGGCCCACAGCTAATGATATTAATAAGTATTTTCTTGTATCTAGTAGTCTGTATTTTGATTTTATTATACGTAAGAAACAAATTATACATGTCTATTATAATATGATACAAATAATATACATGAATAAATTGTTTCGTGTAGATTAGTTTATCATCATCCTTTGTAATAGTTATTTTTTATAACTACTATTTATATTTAATTTTTTCTTAGCTTTATTTTGCATTCTGTATAAAGCTGGATAGGCAGAGGGAGCTTAGTGCTAGGGCGCTCTGCTCTCCACTTTCCGTCGAATTCTATAGGCACTGTGCGTTGAATCATAAATCATGTCAAACATCGCAATTGTCCGCGAGCGAAGAAGTGAAAATATTTTATTTCGTCGGTGGAGAATAGAACTCAAACCTGTTGCGTTCACAGACACATGCTTATACTCCTTCACCAAGACACAGTTGTCAATAAATCCATATTGCTCAGAATAATGACCAACGATCTAAAACTTATGAAGTGTATCACGCCTCGTGTCTTCATCAAGTGATTCAAATATAATATATTTAACGTAAATGAGCTCTAACAATTTACCAAAATTTTTCCTATTTCTTATTACATATATGCTTTCTCTGTAATTTTAAGTCTTATTAGTTTTGAATCTATTCATTAATCCACTGTCACGTTTCTTAGTAAGTTTTTTTCCTGAAACTTAAGGCAGTAGATATATTACTTGATTATTGATTATTATTGGAAATAAACATGTTAATAGATTAATTTTCTGATGCATAATTTTGATTGTCTTAGTAAAGTCACTCCGAAATCTTAAATCGAACTTAAAATGCAATTATCAAGCTTATTTCTGGCTCTAAATAGCAAATGGGACAGTAAAAAATGTATAGTACATAATCTGGGCAATTATTAATTAAAAAAAAACTCCCCAATAACTCAAAAGTGAAAAAATATTTTAGAGCCTAAGTATATTTTTTCCCAATAAAACACGTACATGGGCCAATTTACCACTTTGGCCATTCTATCTCATAATTGGTGAAAAAGAGACTTTCTTGTTATCTATCTAATGACGAACGTAACAAAAACAATACTAAACTTTTTCAGTTAACACAGTGCAACCATTGCTTTGTTTAGCGTATAAGTATCAATCTGGCTGATTGGCCCCAAACATAAATAAATGTGTAGAAATTTCCCACGTAGAAGTGTTAAATGACTATTTGGCCCTTATACGCTTAAATGAGTGCTAGATAGGCCGTTATATTCTAACAAAATCCCCTGTTTCTATGCAGAAATTTCTATTTTTTAATAGCTGACCTGATAAACTATATCGATAGAATGCGTTTGGCATAAAAAAGTCAAAATTGCCAAATTGTTAGTTTGGCCCATATACTTAGGACCCATCGATATATTACATCACTATATTTTTGAGCCCTATACTCTCCAGGACATGCGTTGCCGATAAATGGGCTTATGTTTTATTTTATAAGTTCCTAGCACGTGTTTCGCAAGCCGATGTGACCGGTACTCGTGTATGGGCGTTGTATACAAGGCTATTATTTGATTAGCCCGGTGGATTAAGATCTCGTACTATAACTGCGACGTTGTACGATAGCGTCTATTTATATTATGTATCGGAATGAAATATTGTCAATTAATATATAGTTTCTTTAAATATTTAAATATATAAGTTGGAAACGTGACATTTTGATTATTTAGGAATGGAATTAATTTAAAACATATATAAAATTAATAATAATCTTTAATCAGCTTCACGCTGTATCCCGCACACAGCAGGGTAGGCAGAGGAAACCTAGTGTTAAGACACTCCGTTCCCCACTTTCCGCTAAGTTCTGGAGGCATTGCGTGTTGAGTGGCGGAACTCAACGCCGCGCTTTGCCTTGATACCAGAGCGAAGAAACAAAAATATTAACAAATAATAATCAAATTCCGCGAGTGGGAATCGAACCCGCTTCAGTTCGTAATTTTCAAGCATTCGGATTTTAGTTTTTAAAATATCAATTTTATTTAGTCCAGTAACGTAAGTCGGCATACCTTCAATCTACCTGAATTGAAATATAAAACCAAATTTTAAAATAAACTATAAGTACTATATATTTTTATAGTATATTTCTCTTGTGTTTGGTCATTGAAATAAGGCGTGTCTGCAATATGAATAATGAATATTTTACGATTTTCGATTAATAATATATTTTTTTAAATGTATCTTTTTAACTCGAAATGTTATAAACTTAATATCAAGGATAACAAGTATGACTTTATTTAAATGTTGGTAAGACTTCTTGATATCTTATATACTTCTAAAAATAAATAAATACTCGTCGTCGCCAGACTGTAAAACTGACTGGTTGTGGGTTCGATTCCCACTCGAAGAGATGAAATATTTACTTAAATTTATATTTCCATTTCTTCGCTCTGGTGTCGAGGCAAGGCGCGGCGTTAAGTTCTGCCACTTAACACGCAATGCCTCCAGAATTCGGCAGAAAGTGGGGAACGGAGTGTGTTAACACTAGGTTCCCTCTGTCTACCCTGCTGTGTGCGGGATACAGCGTGAAGCTGATTAATTGATTGATTGAAGTAAATATTTCAGTTGTTACTCTAGTTTCGAAAAAAAAATTGACGTAATGTTAAATCTTCTTCTTCTTCCTGGCAATTATCCCGGCTATTTGCCAGGGTCTGCCTTCCTGCTCAATCTACTCCACTTTGCACGGTCTTTAGCGTCCTGGGTGGTTAGACCATTGGCTCTCATATCCTGCATCACGACATCCAACCAGCGCTTCCTTGGGCGTCCGAGAGGTCTCACTCCAGGGACTGACATAGTAAGGCACTTGCATCCGACATAGTTCCTAGGCCGGCGCGTAACGTGACCAA
>JAATLQ010026744.1:3890-16004 GCA_013421005.1 Heliconius erato x Heliconius himera
CATTACCTTAATAAATTCTAACAAAAAAATGAAAAATAAAAAAATATTTGTAAACACAAAAACCCCGACTGCATCAAACCAAAAAGAAAATAAACAAGCCCAATAGTTTATTAGGATTAACAGTCGGGACCTATAAGTAATTCTTCAATCAATAAAATCTTTACCAAGGACCCCGCATAATTTAAAGAGGTTCCGACTGTTAATCCTAATAAACTATTGGGCTTGTTTATTTTCTTTTTAGTTTGATGCAGTCGGGGTTTTTGTTTTTACAAATATTTTTTTTTAACAACCTATCTTTTACCTTCGATTTAACTTCGTGAATAAATGGAAATATTTGTGTTTGCTTGAGTTGTGTATGGAACATGATAGATCATTTAAAGTGCCCGAAGTAATTCTGACCGCAGGTACAGTATGTTACATCTAAATAATTAATCATCATTACGTCAGCATTTTGATGCCCACTGTTGGACTTAGGCTTCCCTAATTGTCCTAATATATGACGTATAGCTTTGCTCAATAAATGGACTATTCAAATTATATAGAATATTTCAATTGGGATCAGAAGTTCTTGAGATTAGCGTGTTCAAACAAACAAATTCTTCAGTTTTATATAATTAGGGTTATATTAGCTTTATATTCTTCTTTCTTTCCTTGATTGACTTTCGAGAACCCAGTATCAATGATATTGTAGGAATGTCACTTAAAATCACAAAAACGATCTGAAGGAACGTATTAATTGGTTAAAGACAGTGAGAGAAGTGAAAGAGGCAGAGACTGGAGTGCTAGACACTCTTACTTATCTCTATCTCTCTAGGGATATAGTGTAAATTTATATAACATATTTATTAAAGAAAGTGAGATCGATTGAACGATTAAAAGTGTAAACTAAATAAAACCTGTCCTCCATTTTACGACAGTCCTTGTGTAAGCCGTTGGTGTAAAGTTGCCGTAATGGCTGTTTGAAGGTGGCGAATAAATCGTGACTGGTTATTTATGATTCGACATCGTAATCTTAATGTATATTAATAATATATAGCTGTATTGTTAAATCATTTTTATGATCATTTATGTCTATATACATTGTAGCCGTGTTGTAGCGTGGCGGTAAGTTTGACTGTAAACGGTAGTGGATTCGACTCTCACTCAGGAGAATCATAATATTCCGCTCTGGCAGATGCCACTTAACTTGCAAAGGCTCGAAAATTCGGCGGTGCGTGAGGAACGTAGTGTCTTAACACTAAGTTCCCTACACTGTTATACGTCGGATACAGCGTAAATCTTCAAAGAAGAAAAACAATTCTGTGTTTAGCTACACACTCACCAGAAATATATATTAAAATGAAAAAATATCCATTTTGTGATAACTGTGTATAAAAAAAACAGATATGTCATGTTTAAATCGTCTGCTACTCAATAGCAAGGCGCGTATAATAAACACGAATAAATCACAAATATCGTCATAAAGACCCGATCCAGGGAACGTTTCCGCTCCGACGACAAGTAAAGAGGGTAGTCCTGCAATAACATGAATAAGATATCACTTCGTTATATTTACGTTATAAATGATCATGGGGTGACATGATATAATATGAGTATATATTATATTATAATGTCATTTAGAAATGAATAGGCTAGTCGTCGTACAGTGGCACTAAGTGTGACTGTAAACAGAATATGTTGTGAGTTCGATTTCCACTCGAGGAAATGAAGTACTTAGGGTAGGTTGCCCCAAGTGTGCGTGGCATTTTCACAATTCACCAGCAATGCAACTAGAAATTTAAAAATTGCTTACACGCATATGCAACATTTGTTTAAACCGTCAAAATATATTGGCAAGACATCAAAATATCGAAAATCTTATCTTTTACTTTTAAAATTTAATTACTTTAGAACAGAGCTTAGAAATAAAAACCGGACTACGCAACTATTGCAACGGAAGAAACAACGTAATTCAACTTCGTTTTTGTATACAATACAAAACGAAATGGAAAATCCCGTTTGTCTGACGAAATTAAGGACATTATTTGTCGTTCCATAAAGAAAAATTGAAAATAGTTCATTCGAATCCACAACCATTGCGCTCACAGTCAGATATGAATATGATTATGAAATATACAAGCAAAATTATATGAGATAATATTTACAATAATTTTACCTAAAGCCTTTGCCCAAACATTGTGAATTATTAAAGTTCACACATACCTAAAAGTAACTTTTCGGGTTATATAAGCTGTAAAATTATTAATAAGTTTTAAATATTAACTTAGGCTTGCCTTATCTATACCTTATCATTTTGTAATTTGTTCTATATTGTAGTATCACGTCCAACAGCAGTGGGTGTTCCAACGGGTCTAAGTGTGAACTTCAAAATAATCTTGAAATAGCATCGTGTGTGGAGGATTAAATGAGATAAGACCACACTAGCTGTTAAGATACGATTTACAGTCAACTTTTTTAGTATTAAGTAGGTTGAAATGGTGTGACTGTAAACGTCACTGGTTCGATTCCTATTTGAGAAAATGAAATGACATATTTCATATTTTAATTTTTTCGACCTGGTGTCGAGGCAAAGCGCGACGTTAAGTTCTGCCTGCAAAGTTGCTGCTTATATTTAATTGATCCAAATGAGAATCAAACTTACAACTATTTGTCGACCATACATTTATGAACGGTAACAGTACAGAACCATGTGGAATATTTTCTTTATAATAATACATAATAAATAAAATTCTAATACTAATCTAACATGTTATAATAAAGTCATCTCAATCATATAGATTATTGGGAGTGAATAAAAACGTTATTCGAGGAAAACGTCTTCTTTTTCATATCTTTAGATAAAAATCTTCTTGCTAAAAGCTTCATCCAAAACTTGTCAATTGCGAGTTGGACTCTGCTTACCAAAGGTTCTGTACTTTTTCATAATTGATGGTCAGCGGAAAGTATAATTTGTAAAAGTTGACAATACGTAACCCTATGCACTGATATTGTATGAAATTAAGTACTAATATAAATTTGGTTTTTTTTACAGTACGGCTATAAATTACTAGTTTTCCTTTATTTGTTGATTTTAAATATGCGGTCATTTCATACAATACACTAAAACCGAAAGGTAGGCGCTCGTATATTTTGATGGCATTAAAAGGGTTGCGGTAAACCAGGGTAATTTAAATTTAATATTAATTTCAGCTTTGTACCTTCACGCATTCTTAATAAAAATCTTAACAAACTAACAGACGGACAGGCAAACAGACGAACAATAAACAGGTTCTATAAGAGTTCCACTTTTTCTTTCGCAGTACGGAAACTTAAAACTCAAATCAGACTGTAGATACTTGGTTTGAACGTCACAATTTTCGTTCTTTCCTTAATATTGTAAATAAAATAAATCAACTTCACGTTGTATTCCGCTCACAACGGGTAGGCAGAGGGAACCTAGTGCTAAGACACTCCGTTCCCCATTTTCTGCCAAATTTTTTGGAGGCATTGCGTGTTAAATGGCAGAACTTAACGCCGCGCTTGTCCTCGAAATGGAAATATAAATTTAAGTAAATATTTCATCTCCTCGAGTGAGATCGAACCCACATCCAGTCGGTTATACAGTCACACTTTGTGCCCCTACGCCACGACTGGCTTCGTATATTTTTATTGTTTTTAACATTGTAATCTCTAATATACATATACAACAAGCATTACATATGTAAACACTATATATGCAGTAAATAAGAGTACACAAATCTCTTACGTCTTCAAAGAAAGTCCTCTGGATGAAGGTAAGCTTTATCCGACGCGTATTTTTACTTACTCATAAATATTATGTTTTGGGCCGTGACTGGGTTCTGCAAGGAAAATAATGTTGATCTGCTTATAAATCTTGGAATTTTATTGAAATATTCATTTAATTATAATGAAACGCCATGGTGTCTTAGTATATAGAAGCGCGATGGTTTTGGGTTCTATTCCCATTGGAGCTAAGGATATAATTTATTTTCTCGGTATAGTACGACAAATGGTCGCGTTCAAAGTAATTGAGATTTAATTAACAGTGTAGTCACAACCTCACAGAGGTTGTGACTACACTGTTTTATCTTATAATATATAAATTTCTTATGTAAACACTAAGCGAGTGCGAATTGATAATTAATTGAGACCAATGTGGCACAGCATCTGACTGAAAACACGATTTGCCGACGCGACCCCCTATTTCCCACAAAAGTGCGGCGTTAAGTTGCGTCATTCAACGCAATGTCGAAAATGTCGAGAGAGAGAAAAAGAGAGAGAGAGAGAGGAAGAGGAAGGGAAAGAGATGGAGGGAGGGAAAGAGAGAAGGGGGAGAGAGAGAGACAAAGTGTCTTACCATTAGATCCATTCTGCCTACCTTAACTACATGAACGTTGTAATATTAATAAGTAATTTATCTATATTAGCAAGAAAAAAAGCTCAATATAAGAAAATCGTGGGCGCTTTAAATTTGCCAGTTCCGCTCGTTAAACGGCTGCGGGCACGTGTAATTTGCATAGTTTTGTCTCATGACTTTTCTATCTTATCTAATTTTTAGTTACTTGTTTTTAGGATAGGAAGAGAAAATTTATATCTGGGCACTATGATCAAGTTATTCATTACAACTTGACGCCGCCCCGCAATATGTTAAACTACATTGTAAATTATATTTTTTATATACATATAATAGGTATACTTTTTAAGAAAACGTATAAACACTTGAACATAGCCTCTAACCTCTAAGCCATTCGTTCACATCAAACCATGTTGAAATTCTTTACGCTTGTTGCGATTTATTTATGTTATTATCTTCTCTGTAGAGAGACAATTTTAGATATTTCAGCTACCTATGCTTAGATTTATCATTTAGCTACGGATAATGTTAAAATTATACTTATTAAACTTTGGAATAACACTTTAAAAATATTAAAAATGTATTGACTTTATTTAAATTATATAAATAAAGCTTAATTTCCTAAATTATTTAATACTAGTTTACCTCCGGCTCCGCCCTATCTCCACTATTATTGGCCAAAGTAAATCTGACCGCAGCACGTACAATAGGGTACAATATAGCTTATCCCTCCTTAATAAATGTACTTTTCAACACAAAAATATATTTTCAATTTGTATCAGCAGTTCCTGAGATTAGCGTGATCAACCAAACAAACCCATTAGTTTCATAGAAGAACGTGTGGGGAATGCTATTTGGAGTAACCTGCTGTTGAGAATTTGCTTAACAAAAAAGAAATCAATTTAAGGCATCAATTTTATCAGTAACTTGTTCTCCAAAGTACTTAATATTTAGATAATATTTAACGAGGTCTGCTACTTTCTACTATTACGTATTATTATTCTACTAGCGTGTTACATAAGGCTCTTTTTTGCCATCTATGTTGTAGTAATTTTATAATATGAAAGCTTTAATCTTATGTCAATACTTAAATAAAATCGTAAAAAAATGTAATTGGTGGCATTTGATTTATTTTTTAAAATATTTGTTTGTGCATTTGTTCACGTAAATCTCAGAAAAGCCTAATCCGACTTAACTGCAGTTATTAAGTCGGTTGTTCATATGGTTTATTTTAGTCGGTTTATGAATTTAAAAAGTTATACATATAACAGTTTTATTCAATGGGCTAAAAGCTATTGATATTGATTTTAAAACGATATTATTATTATTAGAAAACAAGCGGGCGAAGCCGCGAGTATATCGCTAGTATGTAATATTTATAAAGTAACTGTACGCTAATAAATAAGTTAAAATACATACGCTAAGTATAATTTATTTTCCCAATTTTTTATACGGGACACTGCGTATTGAGTTGTGAAACTTGTCTTTTGGATAGGGTGATATAAAGAAAATATTTCGTTCCAGCAAATAGGAATGGAACTCACACGCGTTGCTTGCAGACTAGCGATATGCCAGTGCGTCACGTCTCTATACTATGCGAAACCAAATAAAAATATGAAGAAATATATGAACATTGAACATACAGACAAACTCACTACAAAATTTTTATATTACAAAAAGATTTCTTAATACGTACAACGACAGTACTAATGTTCCCAATGGAGGGCTTCCGGGAAAGGTAATTACATCTCGGTTTAACTCACAAGCCGCAGCGTCACTCAGGAAGAACCAGACTTAATAGTTAAATTATACTTGATTAGATGTGAATTTTGAGGACGTCGTGGTGCAGTGGGGCAGACTGTAAACGCGACGGTTGAGGGTTCAATTTCCATTTGTGGGAATTAATTATTTTTATTCCGTGTTCTGGTAATAAAGACAAAATACGGCGAAGAGTCTGACACTCGATACGCAATATCTTGAAAATAGAGCAGAAGGTGGGAAATGAAGTGTCTTAGCACTACGTTCCAGTAGTTAGTGCTATATATAGCAGTATAGATTCAATTTACAAAAACTCAACGCCGCGCTTTAGCCTCGACAACAGAGCGAAATGAAACTATAAATGTAAATAAATATTTCACTTCTTCGAGTGGAGATCAAACCACAACCAGTCGCGTTTGCAGTCTCACTTTGTCTCACTGCGCCAGCACTGGTCTCTCTCAATTATTTATAAGTATAGATTTTATTAATTTTTAGACTTTAAGTAAGTAAAGCTTTTACTACAAAGATAAGAGCTAATAACAATATTTATTTCATATAATTAATCTCAAAAGAAACGAGAAGAAAACAATTCATTCACCTTTGCGAGAATCGAACTCACAATCGTCATATTACAGTCAAACGCTACTCGACGACCTCATACTGGCGTTTAATTCATATTTTCTATTAAACGTCTCAGCTTTTACATTGACATGGTTTCGCGGTATCTAGATGTGAGGTATGAGGCATCTAGGCGGTGAGGTATTTAGGTTAAATACCAGCTCCTATACGAGGCTGATCATATTTTATTAGAATATTGATTTTAGTATTATCTTTACTCGCGTCTACATCTAAATATGTGTTTTAGGAAGATAAGAATTTATAAATTATTATTATCATTTATTTAATTGTAAAAAGTTAAATAACTCTCCGTTTTAGCCGTAGTGGGGTAACAAGAAGAACGGAATGCCAAAAGCTACAGTTCCTCCATATTTAATTTGCCTTTCGGAGAAGCCTGATACTTTTACGTAGCCTTCCTCCAGTATTGTGTATCTAGAAGGTCAAACGAAGTCTCCCTCTCTATTAACATTTACACTTTTTTTTTGTAAAATTAACTGGTTTCTTAAGCTTGGCGTTAAGTTCCGCTGAAAAATTCTGCGGAAAGTAGGGAACGGAGAATCTTAACACTAAGTTCCTTCTGCATATCCTGCTATATGCAGGATACAGCGTGAAGCTGCAGTAGTTTCTTCAGAGTTTTTCTTAATTTACACACATTTTCCATCTAAATAGCTACCTTATTAACACTAAAGTGCTATAAATTACATAAATTACAATTGCAACAGTGGAGCCGCCCACATGTAACGTGACGTACGTACTACGTTCGTATTCATTGGGCATATCTTCACACTCGAACGGCCGTAAGTGTAGTGAATATAAATTATTATAATACTAGCTCTACCTTGCGGCTTCGCCCGCATCGTCAATTGGCAATTACTTAGAATTGTGTATGGCCGGCGGTATATTGGGTCATATCGAAAGAATTAAAGTGCTGTAATATAACTTATAGCCTAATTCGATGAATTGACTATTTAACACAAAAAGATTTATTCAATTTCAATAAGTAGTTCCTGAGATTATAGCGTTCAACCTAACAAACGATTCAGGTTTATGCTATCAGTATAGATTATAAATATATATTTGAAAGCGTATTATGCTCACAATCCGTTGCATTCAGCCAAACTGGTCCCAATTACGGCACAATGTCGTCGAGATTATTAACAATGTCATAAAATCTTGTTTTACTGTCACAGCAGAATGAAGACAGACAGGAAGCTATTAAGTAAATACAGCCTTTGGATAGCAATGGCGGTTCAGAAATAAATCAATTAAATAACAGCTGTGCAAAGTGTCGTTTGTAAGATTTTAGCTTTACGCTGTATTTCATATATACCACTTTTTTGAGACCCGCGGTGCGTGTTGACCGGCGGAACTCAACGCCGCGATTTGTCTTCGTTACTAATTTTTGTTACTAAAAAAATAATAACATACTCCTGAGTGGGAATAGAGTCTACAACGAGGAAATGAAATATTTATTTACATTTCTATTTTCATTTCTTCGCTCTGGTGTCGAGGCAAAGCGTTGCGTTCCGCCACTCAACACGCAACGCCTCCAAAACTCGGCGGAAAGTGAGGAACGGAGTGTCTTAACACTTGGTTCCATCTGCCTACCCTGCTGTGTGCAGATACAGCGTAAAGCAATTTTTTTTATAATTTACAGCAATACACTAAAAAATATTAACTGTAAATCGCTCTATAATCATAATCAGTTTATAATTTTCTGTCATTTGTAGGTACAGTGCGTGTATAGACGACGCCTCCAGCCCGCAGACCGTGGAAGTCAACCAGCGTGGAGTAACGGTGTGCTTTTATGTCAAAAGTTTTACTGTTTTTATGTACTTCCTGAATCATTATTGCAGATATGATCTTAATATGGGTACAGGTTCATATGGTACGACGGTTTTGGTGCATTGAGGTAGGTTGTTAGTAAATAAACTTAATTTAAATAGTTTGTTTATAGGAAATGTATAGAATATGGTGCAGCGGCAGTGTCTGATTGTAAATACGATGGCTGTGAGTTCAATTCGAACTCCGGAAAATGAATTATTTTCTATTTCTCGCTCTGGTAAGAAGACAAAGTGGGCAGGGCGGTGTGTAGAGTACTGAGTGTCTCAGCTCTCAGTTCTCTCTGTTTACCCCAGAATAATCCTATACGATATAAAACGTGAAGCCAAAAAACACATTTTTTTTTCGATTTCCATCTTAATTCAAAACATTGTATGACGAGTTATGGATATCTACCTGTCTTATCAGAGCGGAGCGGAGACGTAAAAATAATTAATTCCTCCGAGTGAACATCGAACCCAAAACCGGTGCGTTTACATCCCCTGCCACCACGGCCTCGTATAAAAAGTTTTGATATGCAAGACGAGTATATGACATGTTAATATACTGTCATTCAAAACTGAAGACAATGCGTGTTCTGCGGTTTGCCAGCAAATATTTGGCAATATGGTCGCTGTGGTTACACATGTGGTGGAATAAAATAACGTATATGTATTTTAGGATATCCAAATTCGTGCTGAAATTATATTATTATCAAGAAATTACCAGTTAAGAATATTAATTAATGAATTGAGTCATATTTGCTTGAAGCTTCGAAAGAAGCGCGACGAAAGTACGGCGTTGAGTTTCGCCGCAAATTAAGCTTCTAGTAGAAACTAAAGAAAATATTAGATATATATCAAAATTTAATAAAAATATCTTTTGCACTTTCTTTCTGGGAGCATGAAACGACAGGAGGAGTATAACGAGAGCCACTCCGTTCTCAAAAATCCGGTCGAAATCAATACATTACGGTTTGCGGAACTCAACGCGGCGCTTGGTTTTGGTAGAGCACTTAAAAAATATTTTTTTTCCCCAAGCATGGATCGGATCCACAACCATCCCTTTTGTTCTAATACCTTAAAAAAAACACTTAGCAACTCGTTTAAAAAAAGCATCAGCACCATTATTGCGTGTTAATTAAAAACTTTTTGAGCAATTAATTATTTTATTATCAAGTAGACAGTGAAGAATATCACTTTCAGATTAAAATAAGATTTAATTTAACATCAAATTTTAATTAAAATAGCTTTTAGTAGAAAGGACATCCTCGAAGTTCGCGTTACAGACTTATCACTTTGGTTATCGATTCAAAATTGATTTTACATTTCTCTGAATACGTCTTTCGCTTCACCTACTGTCATTAATCTCCTCATACAGGGGGTGTCCAAATGATTTTTACGTGACCTTCCCCCAGTATCGTCGGTAGTATGTTCTGGAAGGTTAACCGAGTACTCTCTTTGTTTTTTTTTTAATTTTCTAATTTTCTACTTAGGACTACATATAAACCAATATGATTAAAAAGTGAGTGTCTCGTATCAAATGTCAATAAATATTTGAATCGAAACGATGCTTTGATTAAATTTCAAGGAAAACGAAGTTATTACGTCTCAGAGACGTCAGGAGGGATTGAGGTATTCAGACGGAGATGGGATCTACAAAAGTAAATATTTGTCACATTCTTAATATGATTGATCGCAGAATAAATTGTTACGATAAAATATTCTTAGGTTGTTTTTTAAGGTTCCGTATGTCCAAATAAAAAAACGGTACCCTTATAGGATCACGTTGTTGTTGTACGTCTGTTAAGACCATTTATCTCGAGATCGCGTTAATGTATCAAACTGAAAATAATGTAAAAATTTGTTACAACGGTCCCTATGAGGACAAAAAAATGAAGCTTCTAAGTCAACACAGTCAATCAAAGACACGAGCGTTTATGCATCGTTATTACTGCACTATGTATGAAATTAGCCGTGTAATCAATTGTAGATACTTCCCGTGGAACTACAATTATGAAATTTGGCAAGAAGTGAGAACTTACGAGAATATATAAAGCAAAAGGAACTAAAATTTATAGATATTTCATAGAAAAAAAAATAATGTTTTACATTTCTTATGTACTTCCCAGTGGTATACAATCGTGAAGTTGGGACGGAGCTCTCGGTACACGAGTCCGACTCGCATATGGCCGGATTTTCTTAGTTTTACACTGTAGCCATCATGTAACAGGGTAGGCAGAGAGAATGTAGTGTTTACACACTTCGTTCCTCACGCACCGCCGAATTTTCGAGACGTTCCGAATTGAGTGGTGGGACTGAACGCTGCGCTTTATGCTGACTGAACCGAAGAAAAAGAAAATAATATATTCCCCCAAATGAGACTCTATCCCGCAATCATATATCTCTCATCATCAATCATATAGCTCTTACCGTCAAAAGCACGAGTTTCAGTGACTTTATTAAAAAATGAAGCTTTGAAGAAACAGCTAATATTGACAATCAAAACAAAAAGAGAGGCCAGTCGTGGCGCAGAAGTACAAGGCATAAAGTGTGACTGTAAAATCGATTGGTTGTGGGTTCGATTCGCACTCGAGGAAATAAAATATTTATTTAAATTTATACTTTCATTTCTTCGCTCTGGTGTCGATGCAAAAGCGCGGCGTTGAGTTCCGCTACTCAACCCACAATGTCTCCATAACTCGGCGGAAAATGAGGAACGGAGTGTCTTAATAACTTAAAAAATAAAAATGTAAATTATTAATATATATATTGCTTATGTTATTTAATCGTTACCTATACTATACCATAACTTACTGTAACCGTAGCGTATCTATGAATATTTAATCTTGAAACATTAAACTTAATGTACACAAATCGATTCGATGTTTTGTTAGGACATTGCATAATAGACGAGTTAATGAGAAATAGGCTAAGAAAAAATAATAATCACCATAAAAGGTAATAATTATAGGAAGTTGCTCACGCTAAGTTTTATAAAAAGGTACAACACACTCAATAAGTATTCAAGAAGATCATTTTCAAGAAAATAAAAGCTTTGCTTCGCTATATAGCGAAGTAAACGGAGTACCTAGTGTCAAGACACTTCCTTCTCCACTTTCCGTCCAAAATCTATTTGATTTCGCTCGCTCTTTGTCTGAAAAAGCTAAGAAATTTTGAAAATCATTATAGAACGTCGTAAAGTGAACGTTGAGGCACAATGATATATGACTGTATTGCGACGATTGTGTGTTAGCTTTAAGCTGTTTCCCGCACACAGCCTTGCGTGCTATTTGCGGGATATAGCGTGAAGCTGAATTTCTTTTCTGAGGCTACTGAATGGTTTCACTCCTACCTACATGAGCGCGAGCAGAGTATTCATATTAACGACAAACGTTCATCTGTGTGTCGTCTTAGTGCTGGTGTTCCCCAGGGCGGAGTACTCTCTCCTCTCCTTTTTTCCATATTTATCAATTCCATAACTAAGCTTCTATCCCTTTCCTTTCACTTATACGCTGATGACTTGCAGATTTACATGACTACGGACGTGAATGACATTGTTAA
>JAATLQ010026747.1:0-38471 GCA_013421005.1 Heliconius erato x Heliconius himera
TATGTTTAAGATATATCGTATTATGGGTGAATATATTTTAAGAGCATTGTAAACCCCAAAAAATAGTAGATACATTATTTTGCAATTTAACGTGTTTGTGTAAAAAAATAACGTTTCTTTATAAACTTGGTAAATCATAGTTATTAAACAATAATAAAACGAAGTTATAGTATAAGAATATAACTTACTTGAGTTAATCAGTAAATTGAATATAAGTTTGTTATTTCTGCACCGAGAAAAAAATATTTCTACATTTACTAAAAAAAATATTTCTACATTTATTTAAAAAAAGATATGACCTTTTATATAGCAAAAAACGCGTATTTCGACACTATACAAGGAATAAAAATTAACATGGCACTTCCGGCTAATCTAGAATTATGAAATTTCTCACCTAGCACCTACAGGTAATATTAGTTGAGAAAAAAATCTTAAAACTATATAATTGTGGTTAAATCCCAAATAATAATAGCCGCTAGTTCAAGTGAGGTATCAGATAAAAGGGCTCTGGCTAAGATAAGCCTGAATTTCAGACCTCAAATAAATTTAAATGCTAATATTTATTTAACATCAATGTAATAATGGATAAATGGTAAAGGAATGAAGAATTTGATAAATTTATTATTTACAAATTGTTATATACAGAAAATGAAATAATAATACATAATAAAAAAAATTATGACATATTTTTCTACTCTTGATCGAGTTAGTGGTATAAAAAGAGGTATGTGTATCATTTTAAGCATTACATTATTAAGTCCAAAGGTCGGGTTATACGATTATAATGTCACTGTCGGTTTGCCGAGAGCTTGTGGCTGCGGGAAACGTGGCATCCCTTGACGATTTAAATGAAGGTTCAAATTTAAAATAAATTGAACAATTAAAAGGGTAACTGTTTAAATGTTATGTTATATTCATATACGTATCTTAATTATTTAATTAGATGTGTATATATATTTTTATAGGGATATTTGTAATATTTGTCACATATTTGTAGAGTATCTTACTGACTGATTATTCAAAATATTGTCATTTGCGTTTTTTTTCAGCTTCAGCGTTATATCCTCGACGTACAAAAGTAGGCATAGTAAATATAATTTAAGACACTTTGTTCTTCACTTTCAGCATAATAGATATAGCGGCGAATTCCACGCCGTACTTTGTCTATCGGAGTGGGTAAAGAAGAATTATTAATTCCTCTAATATTTAATATTCTCATTTCCTCGCTCTGGTAACGAGATAAAGTTTGTCGTTGAGATCCGCCAATCACCACGAAAAGTCTCAGGAATTCGGCGAAAGGTAGGGAATTAAAACGTCATAATGGGAAACGGTGTTTCTTTACACTAGGCCCAGGTTCGCTCTGTATGTGAGATACAGCGTAGAGCTAAAGGAAAATAAATTTAGGAGTGAGGATCGAACCCACAACTATTACGTTTACAAAAAGATACTATCCTTTGAGGCCGGTCGTGGCGCAGCGGCACGAGGTGTGACTGCAAAACCGACTGGTTGTGGGTTCGATCCCCACTTGAGGAGATGAAATATTTACTTAAATTTATATTTCCATTTCTTCGCTCTGGTGTCGAGATTAAGCGCGGCGTTGAGTTCTGCCACTCAACACGCAATGCCTCCAGAATTCGGAAGAAAGTGGGGAACGGAGTGTCTTAACACTAGGTTCCCTCTGCCTACCCTGCTGTGTGCGGGATACAGCGTGAAGCTAATTTAATTTTTTTTTTTTACTATCCTTATGGTTTTATTTTTCTCACCTCTAATTTTAGATTACTTGATCGTTTACACTTTGACCTTATGAAATAAACATTTAGAGGCAGTTTATTTTAGGCTCTTTTAATGTGATCATATAAACGACCGCTGCAGGCTATTAATGTGGTGACTGCTTTTATTCTGATACTAGCGGTCCCTGCAAGGCTTTGCTCGTTTGAGTTGACTTATTTTGATGTATTTATAAAAAAATAGTTGATTATTTTAGTAATTACTGTAATACACTAAGTAAATTGTATTTTACTTTCGTATTCATATTTGATTTCAAATAAAGTCAAAGTCAAAGTTTAGGTACTTTATATATATTATCTAGTAGGTTATCCCGCGTAAATGCTGAACTTGCGTGAATTTCAGGATATAAAGCCAATAATTTTACTTCATACTCGCCTCTATCTTTCAATGAAAGTCCCATAAAACACGAATCACACACAGTTATTTTGAAAACACAGGCAGACATTTCAATTTTATTTATATGTATAGATAACGTGCATTTACTTCCTACTCATATAATCACACTATGTACATGAAACTATTTTAGGTAAGTCTTTGAAGTAAATTTAAATTATAGTATTCATTCATGCTTACACATATGAAACTAATAGTACAAATATTATTGTACACGTACGTTTACATTCGTACGTTCACGTTACAAATAAAAAATATATAAATTCAAAAAAAAATATTTTAAATAAAAAAGACCACTTTATTTGAATCAATTTAAAAGCGATATTTTATTGCAAAATCTCTTACTATAAAAGGTAAATAAATGGTTTTTAAGATTTTGTTACGAACTGAAGTGTAAGCTCTTGGCGCAATTGACTGAGGTTAGGTAGCTTGGGATCTTCACAAACGCTTGCTTATTGATTTATTGTATTGTAACAATGTAAGCAGATATTATTCGAATAAACTGTTGTTAACAATAAATAATAGATAATTCATTTGGTATTCGTCACTTAAGTAAGCTTCACATCAAAAAATATCATCAGCAAAAAAATAAATAACAAATAATAAATATGTAATACAATTTTAAATAACTAAATTTGTCTCAATTCAACACAAGATGATTTTGAGTTATCTGTTATTAGAAAAAAATATGGCATTTCATCCAGAATTCAAAGGGATGCCAACATTAAAAAGAAATGATATTGTCCGAAAAAAAGATGGTAGGTAGAAGGAACCTAGTGTTAAAATACTCCATTCCCTACTTTCTGTCGAATTCTGGAGGCATTGCGTGTTGAGTAGCAGAACTCACCGCCGAGCTTAGCCTCGAAGCCTCGAACCAGAACGAAGAAATGGAAATATAAATTTAAGTAAATATTTCATCTCGTCGAATGGGGATCGAATACACAACCAGTCGGTTTTATAGTCACACTTTGTGCCCCTGCGCCATGAATGGTCTCAAAAAAAAATTATTATTTATTTATTATTGTGCTTTATTTTATAATTTTCTGCTGATGCTATTTTTATATAATAGCAATTACCTATTTGTGTGTGTTTGTAAGTTCATTTTTTCAGAACATGGTCTATACTGGAAAGTAGCGTAACAAACTGTGGATTTAATCAAACATTTTTTAGTCAGACTAACACTAAGTTAGCTTCAGTAGAAACAAATGGCCGACTTAAATAAGATTGGATTCATGTTCGATGAAATAAAATAAGTAAAATACAATTCCTTTATCCCTTCTCGCTAACACTATTTTAGAGTATTGTTATTTAGCTTATTTATTGGTGTAACGGAAATTAAATATTCTAAACAATTCTCTTTGGAAAGTGAATTGATGAAGGTCTTTCATTACGCTGAACACGAATATGCCCAAATCGCTATAAATTTTCCCTTAAGTCTACTCACATTTAATATAAAGGTATGTAAATACCTTTTTTTATCTGAAGTTAATGAATATATGGAATAAAATCATTTTAATGAAAAGTTTTCGATCGATGATTTTAGGCATTTTTCATTTTAGGATTATTGTACCTATGCTAAAAATATTCAATGCATAAAGTAATAGATCACCCTGAATTCCGAACTCATCACGGGAGGCAGAGGAAATATAGTACGGGACGGAGTATCTTAACTCCGTTCCCGACTTTCCGCCGAATTCAGAAGGCATTGCGTGCTGAGTGGCGGAACTCAACGCCACGTTTTGTCTTGATACCAGAGCGAAGAAATGAAAATATAAATTTATATAATTATTTTATTTTTTCGAGTGGGGATTGAACCCACAACCAGTCGCGTTTACAGTCTCATTTTGTGCCCCTGCGCCACGACTGGCTTCTTATAATAAATTTAATAATTTTATAATAGATTTGTGAAGACTAAAAAAAAACACTTTTATTGTTGCGTGTTTAGCTTCACGCCGTATCCCACTTGTAAAATAACAGGCAAAGACATCCTAGTATGATATGAAGTATCATTTTCGTTTTCACACCAATGGCAACTTAGTTTTATTACCCCTATTTACAAGAGAAAGGGCAGCGTTTAAAATTGTGATAGTTATAGGGGTATTAAGTTTATAAGTCATACTATTTAGCTTTTCGAGCGCATGATTGACCTCATGCTCAGCCGAGAGTGTATTATCTCTGAGTCTCAATATGGATTTCAGCCAGGGTTGAGCACTATGGATGCCGTTTTCACCCTCAGAACGTTGATAGCATACATGGAAAGAAAGAAAGCTCTGCATGTCGCTTTTTTAAACCTGCAGAAAGCCTTTGACTGTGTGCCTCGTCAGTGTATTTGGTAGGCATTGGGATCTAAAGGGATCCATGAGCCCTATATTGAGATTATCAAAGACGTGTATCACAACTCCGCTTCTATGGTTAGGACTGCTATTGACGACATCAAACCCGTCCAGATTTCAGTAGGAGTTCACTATGGCCCTGTTCTTCGTCCGTTCTTGTTCAGTGTAGTACTGGACACAGTCTCGGCTCACATCGAGGACCAGCCTCCATGGCTGATGATATACGCAGATAACATAGCATTCATTGATGAAGCGACTGATGTTGGATACGGACTAATACAAGAGCATCATCCGACCGAAAATTTTATACGGCAGCGAATATTGGCCAGCACTATTTCGGCACACTCAGGAGCTTCACGTCACGGAAATGCAGATGCTGAGGTGGATGTGGGTGAGGTGATGGCGACGTTGCGCGCCGGCCTTGGAACTAACTAACGTGTCGGTTGAAAGTGCCTTGTTATGTCTGTACCTAGAGTCAGACGTCCCGAACATCTAGAAGGAAGTTCTGGTTGGATGGCATGATGCAGGACATAAGAGCCAATGGACTAACCACCGAGGACGTTACAGACCGTACAAAGTGGATTAGGTTAAATTGGTAGGCAGATCCTGGTATTATACGCCGGGATTAATGCCAGGAGGAAGAAGAAAAATTTCATGCATGTTGGGATAAATGGTCTTGACAGACAGACAGACGGGCAACAAAGTTATCCTATAAGCGCTTTGTTTTTTTCTTTTGAGGTACGTAATCCTAAAAATTAATAATGTTATGAAATGTTAGATAATAAAGGTATATATTAACTAATTTTGAAAAAGCTGAGGGAAAAATATACATAATAGCAACTATATGAATACATATGAGTACAATACTTTAGAAATTTAGTTGAGAACATTTGACAGATCAACCTTTAATATTAACAAAATAAGTTACGACTATAACCTCAGGGAGTGCTAGTCTAGGATAAATTGTGTATTTTCTACCTCATATACGCCCATATGGCTGACATTTTCACAGACAATGTACTTAAAATTATTCTTCATGTAGCGTTTTAGTATATTATTATTACGATATGCTTTATTTATAAAGGTAATCTTTATTTACGATTTTTTTATATGTGTAATAGCATAAGGTAAATATTATAACAATATTAGAATAAGAATGTGTGCTTACATTATTTTGTTACAGTTTATAGTCAATATGTTACTAGCTGTTATGGCCAAATAAATCTTATTTTAAGATGATGACATCAATTTTGCTGAAAATCACGAAAGGTTATTGCATTATTTACAAAATATCATGTGTTGACGCTATTTGACGTGATTTAAATGAACGATGGTTGTTCCAACTTAGAAATAGTAATTAGTAATGTAATTAATAAATTAATTTAAAACAAAAAGCCGACTTCAAACAACGAACTAAAAAGTAAAAAATATTTTTACATACTTTGATTTTATTAACCTTTAAGTAGTGACGTGGGTGTCCTACAGACGTCGTCTACACAATTTTGTTTGTAACTTTGTCTTTGTATCTATTTTACACACGCGAGTCCCGGTAGCTTCACGGTTTAAAATTCCCATTGGACAACCGAGCTTGCGCTCTTGTCGAGTTAACAATTTCACGTGCACGGTGCTTTGGTGTCTGAAAGACGTGTGGTCAGTATTAGTATATTTATTTTTCTGGACGTCACGTTCTTGTTTCTATGGTTATTTAGAAGTGTCTCATTAACGTGACGTTAATGAGACACTTTTAAATAACATTAATCGTTCAATTGTTTTAAATGGATGAATCATATAGAAAAGTAGTGTCTAATAGATCTCCAGATTTCGATCAATCCATACAAACATGGTTTGAGCGATAGTACCATCTTTTGTGGTTATTATATGTTGCTGATAGTTTCGTGTCGTGATAACATCATCTATAATTGCACAGACAAAATCTTTAGTTTCGACGACAAAATTCCCGAACTGTAACCAAGATAAAGAAAAAGCAGTATCCACGTCCGGGCGCACTAGGGCTTGGGCTTTCCCACGTCTGTTTTTGAAAATAGCTGTGCCTTGCTCTACTGGAATCGGTCTATTATTACTGACATGTGATATTAGTGCCAATAGTACTATCCCACAAGATGACAATCTCGTGAAGGCCGAAAAAGAAAAATTATCAAAATATTTGGTCGGCTAAGACCATAAGATGTCAACGCGATATCATTGTGCCGATAGTGGTTTCAGTTAACGGGTTAATCGCGAAAAGCCTCGATCAACATCTTAAGAAGTTATTGTTTAGCTGTTGGGTCAAGAACCGAATGCAGAAGGCAGTTTTACTTGAGACGGCAGGTATTGTGACGAAGTTCCTCTCTCTGAAGCCCTAGCCACCGATGGCTGGAACGCTCGGCCCACTCGCGGAAGAGTTTATTTTTTAAATATTTTTAAATGTATTTTTTATAATAATTTATATTTAACAATGTAAAATTTATTTCTCTTATGTAATAAAAGTATATATTGTATAATGCAATAATTACGTTTTGTGTAATTTTTACTGCAGTATGATATGTGCCTAAAAAGAGGTATCCCTAAGAAATCCAATATCAAGAATTCTACAGGAATTGAAAATAAAAATGTACCTGTGCCTTTATAGTGCAGTCAGAACAATAAGTTTACTTGAAACCACTTGCTGCACACGACGCTTTTACTTACAGAAGGAGGATGGTACATATATTAGGTATAGAATAGCGTTTCCCATTTGAAATGATAGAAAATGTGACATTGATTTTAATTATTTTTTTGATGATATTTAAAAAGCTTTACATCACATTTTACTACGTGCTAACTGTACATCAAATTTAATGAAAAGTTAAATAAATATTAAAATAAGCGAAATTTGAAGTACTAATAAAATTACACTCATTTTTGAGCACAATAGTTAAAATTTATCAAAACAACACTTTTAGGCTTATCGTAGACCGAGTGGCTGTGTCATGGAGACTGCCATGTGTTATACATGAACGTTATGTTGATGATATGTTTATGTAAAGTGTTATATTTTTTAAATAACTATTATTTTAAAAACAAACGATAGATTTTGACGGTAGCTGACTTTTACGAGTCAAAAATAATACTAATAAAAAACTCGATACGCAGAAAAATATAATCAAAATGGCTTCTCCCTCCACCGCGCGCAATGTATCACAGTTCTCGCTTATTGTAATGAACTCTTTAATTCTTTCGATATCTAGTGATATAATTTTATTTATGGATGTAGGGGATAGATTCGAAGCTACAAGGCCAAATTTTGTACCCTGATTTTGTTATCATTAGGTTTTTTATATAGACTCTATATGGCACCAAATAACTACTCTTCTTTAAATGAATTTCTTTTATTGTGTCTCATTATCTTCCATATGACTTGTTACCATAGTCTAAAGACAAGTAAAGAAATTTTGTTAAAAGTAGTTTATATGTCTGGAAGTGGATCTGGCAAGTGGAAGATGTAATGTACTTTACCGATAATTCTGCCGATATAATAATAATTTTAAGCAATTTCTTTATATAAGTATAAAATACATACACAAACTTATGACATACTCGTAGGTACAAAATATTCAAAAAATAAGTTGTCTAAAATGTATATGACATTTGAAAATTAATCAACTATATTATAAAGTAAAATCATAACATATGTTCTACAGCTTAAGATGAATCGTAGAACGTCTGGAAATATTAGTAGAACTACTAGTGCCGAGAATATCAATTAAGCGTTTACTCTGTGTAAATTAGAATAATTTATAGTCAATCCTTTCAGTAGTCTCTAATGGATATATGTTTAAGTGCGAATACGTTCAACATGCCAATACCTGCGATGAAGAATATTCATCACAAATGTTAATAAATTGATTTTATAAAATGTACTCAGAAATGTCTCTTGTGATTTATAAATTCAGTTATTATTTATTATTTAACTTTCGTTCACGTTATCAAAATAATTCATTGTCATCACTGGGAATTACATCCACGACCAAATCGTTTTCAGTCAAAATTGTCCCAATGCACTACGATAGTGGCTTCTAATACTCGCTTTTCTGTATTGCGGTGATATTTTCAGCATTTATGAAAAGTCAGCCCAGCTGCAGGTTATGCTGTACATAATGCAGTGGTGGAAATATGAATGATGAATCCGCAATTAATACATATACAGAATGGCAGGTACTGGCGAGGATGTCCCGATGAGAATGAAGAAGAACGTGCTTAAGCGGCTTGGGTACGTCAAACAAATAAGTGATGAAGGAATTGCAAAAAAGATTTATGAAGGAGAAGTAAGCGGTAAGGGGAGACGTCAGTTGATTTCGGAAAACATAATATCAAGGATACTGGAGGAAGATCACATAAAAAGCAAGCGGACTCCCCGGAGGGATGTATGAATTGATGAAAGTGGACGAGGCGAAAGAGATATGCAGAGACCGTAGCATTTGGCACTCCGTTCTCTCTGATTACCCCGCTAAGGATACAGCGTGAAGCTAAGTTAAATTAGACATTTCCTACAAGTATTTCAAACCAAATAGTATACCAAAAAGTTGTCCAACTTTCGTGATCTTTTGTAATGAATGAGTAAAATATATAAATAAATTTGCATATTCTTAAAAAGTAGCTTGTTATTTTTCGTTTTTAAATAATATTTGAATAAAATTACGTAGGTACATTTACATCCTAAAAGCCAATTTTCATTGAGGGCCGTGTGGCCTTCACATATATGCGTTAGTCAAATTTACGATACCAGTTAAAGGAAAAAATGAAAAATATGTTATAAACATTTATTTATAATGTATTTTTCAATAAAAGAAAAACATAGTTTTAACTTAATCGTGCAGAGTAAGAAAGTAAAATTATATATTAATCCTATAAGATAAGGAAATGATAAGAAGGTTTGTTTTTTTTCTTTCTATTCAATTTAAAAAGTATAGTAAAGTATAGTAAGACACAATTTTACATGTCATACATAGAGTGCTATAAAAAGTGGAAAACTACTTTTCTTTCATAAAATAATATATAATTTATTATGAAACTAAAATATTTAAAGTATCAAAATTTGTTACAATAGATAACTAAATCCAACTAAGTAAACGTGTAACAATAGGCTTATTACAGTAATTTTGATTCATTAATTTAAATATATATTTACTACTTATATTTTTTTTCTATTATATCTTTCTTTTTAAAATAACATTCAGAAAACCCTAACTATGTGGAACGTTACATTTTCAGTAAATTGCTTTGGAATTCTATTGGATTGTTAGACGACAAACAGTATTAGCGCCACAATACAATTACATTACACAAAACGATACCGACGGGTAGTATAAATGTTGAACGAAAGAATTGTTATCAACACTTATTAAGAAAATAAAATATTTCTCATTAAGTATTTATTTACCGACATTATTACTTCATTGGGAAAAATATCGCTCCATTTATACATTTATATGATTATAATTAAAAACGTTCTGGAGTATACAAATAACTGTAATTTGTTCACTCTAATTGCTCTGTGTATTTGAAAGATAAAAAATATACTTAAAAAAAATCTAATCAAATCATCTTCACACTGTATCCCGCACATAGCAAGGTAGGCAGAGGGAGCTTAGTGTTAAGATACTCCGTTCCCAACTTTCTGCCGAATTCTGAAGGCATTGCGTGCTGAATGGTGAAACTCAACGCCGCGCTTTGCCTCGACACCAGAGCGAAGAAATGGAAATATACATTTTAATTAATATTTCATTTCCTCGAGTGGGGATCGAACACACAACCGGTCGCGTTTACAGTCACACTTTGTCCTTTGCCCCTGTGCCACAACTGGACTCGAAAAAATATGATTGAATATCATATTTTTTCGAGTCCATCCATGAATTAATTAGATAAAGATGGTTACTTGATTTCTAATAGTTTTTTATTTTTAAATTTAATTATAATAAGAGCACAACCTAAAAAGTAAAGATGTTTTTTGATGATTAGCAGGACAGAGGGCACCTAGTGTCATTTCCTTCCCATTAAGACACTTTCGTTCGCCACTGTCCGTCAAATTCTGGAGGCGTTCGAGAAGATTTTTTTCTGGTTTGAGGAGCGCTAAGCGACGGAAGGCGCGCTTTGCCTCGTTACCAGAGCGAGGAAACGAAAATATAAAATATTTAATTTCCTCCAGTGGGAATTGAACTCACAACTTTTCGTGTTTACAGTCGTCCCAAAGTAAAGAAAAAATTACAAAATATTAAAATACAAGGGTTTGTTTTTCAGTAATGGAATACTGATGAGATTTTAATATGACTTTCTGTTACAACTTTGTCATAATTTTGAAACTAAAAAATTCTAAACTTTAATTAAAACAAAATTATATGGATTTTATTTATCAATTTCGTTGACTGCTATCAAAAAGTAATCAACGTTATTGTATATTATCCGTAGCAGTTTTTGGTTCTACGGCGTAGAGCTCGTAGCGCCAGTTGATAACCAACAGCTACAGCGAGCACACGCTTGGCTACGCTACAAGCTACGATCACGCTACGCTAACTTTCACCTGTATAATATTGTGATTTATAATATATAATAAATGAATTATTAATGTATACGATTTACTATAAAATTAAATTTTAAGGCTAAACCTGAACTTTTTGTGAAAGGACACGATAAAATGACCGCCAATGCTGAAATGTTCTTTAAAAGAATATTAAGGTGAATTTCATGGTAAGTTTTGGAACATTTATTGTTTTTTTAAGCATTTATTAAATAGTTTAATTTCTTAAAATCAAATGAAAATTTTGGTTTAATATGATATATAAATATATACACTTATTATGACTCTACTTTGACGTTTATTTTTAATTTAAGGTTAGGTAGAGCCACTTTAGAGTTATTATGTATGGAACAGCGCAACCTTATACTATATTTTGTTTGGCTAGACGGCAAAAACAAAAATGTTTTTGAATATAAATATTCTCTTAAGAGAATTCAACCCACAAGTAACGTGTATAGTATTACAGATACTTCTCCTTTTAAATGTGATCAATTGATGTCAACGACAATATTGAGATGGGAACTCTTAATCGTGGATTTGTGTATCCTATACTATATTTATCTATATTGAATACATCTATCCATCCTAGCATCTTATAGTATTTTTTTTTGTTCGAAATTTCAAATTTTCTAAAATAGACTAGCTTTATAAAATTTAATAGATTTATAGCATATTAAAAAAAATTAAGTAATAAAATTCCTACAGTTTGCTATGACATGTAACAAATATTCTACCCATTCTCGATAAATCGGTTCAACATTCAATGTGAATGTAAGGCGTCCTCAAATAATGCACGTATATTTGAATTTCCTGGAAATATAGGGAACTATATTTACAATTCAAGGAAATTTAATCATATGATGTGATATCAATAGGTTTGTACGACGATGCTGAATGATTGACCTATTCTTAGCTTAAAGCTGCTGTTGTGTGAAACGTAATATATATTTATTTACTTTATTGTGCACAATGTATTATCAGCTTCACGCTATATCCCGCAGACAGCAGGGTAGGCAGAGGGAACCTAGTGTTACGACACTCCGTTCCCCACTTTCTGCCGAATTCTGGAGGCACTGCGTGTTGAGTGGCAGAATTCAACGCCGCGCTTATCCTCGACACCAGAGAGAAGAAATTTAAATATAAATTTAAGTAAATATTTCATCTCCTCGAGTGGGGATCGAACCCACAACCAGTCGGTTTTACGGTCACACTTCGTGTCGCTGCGCCACGACTGGCCTACACAATTTATTATTTAAATAATAATAATAAAATATTAATTAAATAAAAAGAAAAAAATAAAAAACACTACGTATTTAAAATTGTATATTATTACAACTTCAAATACGTAGATTTTACTTTTTTGAAGTAATTCCACATTAAAGATAGAAAAACATATTAGTGAATGTATAAGGATTTGTACGTTTTCAGTCCTGATATGTTAAAAAAAAATTAAAATGTTTTTTAAACTTTTTATTTTGGTTGCTTATTAAAACATGATTTAGACAGATTTAAGTAAACAACTTTTAAGTTTCTATAAAATTCTGTAAATTCTATAATTCTTCAATTCTTTAATGAAGATTATAATGATGAAAAAAAGCAGAAATATTTAATTTTAACTTCCTTTCTTAATGAATTAAACTTAATATTCAATTTAAGTAGTAGTTGTTGCTTCAATGAATATTATATATTATTATACATAAATTGACAAAGATCGACTAAGACAAATGATACAAATAATGGAGACCTTAATGGTAGTTAATATAAGGAAGATTGATGGTGACCGGACACATCCACTGATGAAAATCGTTATTAATCTATTAATTTCCTTTACTTAATTTATCCTTCGCCAATATTTTATATTGCGTAATTGAAAACAGAGGTTAAGATATATTGGAATTTCCGATTTAGATTTAGCTACTTTCTTTTCGCGCAGGGGAAAAGCGTGTGTATGTATGTCGATAGGTTTTGGGTTCGATTTCCACTCGAGGAAATGAAATGTTTGATAATTTCATTTCTTCAATCTGGTGTCAAGGCAAAGCGTGGCGTTGAGTTCCACCACTCAATAGGCAATACTTTTACAGAATTTGGCGGAAAGTATGGAGCGAAGTGTATCACTAGGCTTACTCTGCCTACCCTGCTACATGCGAGATACAGTGTGAAGCTGGAAAACAAACATTTATTATATTTTATATATAGTGTATAGTGTTAAGACACTCCGTCCCCATTAAGACACCTCTGTTAACCGTTTTCCGCTGAATTCTGAAAGTATTACAATAAAATGGTGGACCTCAACGCCTCGTTTTGCCTCCTTACTAGAGCTAGAAAACGAAAATATAAAATATTTCATTTCCTCGAATCTTGAGTCTAACTCACAATTTGTCACTTTACAGTTGATAGTGGCACGCTTGTGTCAGCCACGCCAGCCACGGCTAGCTCTATTTGTCTAGATAATTTTTATGTCTGACATACTTATACGAGTATTTAGCACATACGTCAAACTTACACCGCCATCGCCACCGTAGTACAGTGAAGCAGAGACTAACTGTAGAAGCTATGGTTCGCTTTTCAATTACTATATAAATTAGTAATTACTTTCATTTTCTCACTCTGCATAAATAAAGTCTTCTTAATTCGCAATTAATCTTGAATTTCGCGAATATGGAAAACTACTCTGCGGAATTAAGCGTGAAACAAAAAAATATATTTACCTTCGCGTTCAAGAAAAAGAATATACCATAGATAAGTTTAATATATTATTGAATATTAATATATTATTTATTATTATATTAAATTTATTAAAAATATGAAAGACTTTATACTTACACGTTGCATTTAAAGTATTCCCCAAGAATAACTATAAGCCCCAGGTGTTTGCTGTATACTTGTCCCTCGGAATGGGAAAGCTCTACATAATACTTTTTTTCATAATATTTGAATAGGACTTTATTATTTTTACCTTTCCTCGCAAAAAAATGTTTGGACTGGCAAACGTTTTTTTTTTCTTTTTCTTAACAACGTTCAGTGGCATCTAAGAAACTGAAGTTATAATTGGAAAGGTGGTTACAAAACTGGAATAATCGTTTAATAATGTATAAGTTGTACTTGGCAAGAATGGGTTTTCATAAAAGGAGATTATACAGTGTTACGAATATTTACATTAACAACGTACTACATTGTACATATTAAAATTAACATTGTCACTTTATTATACTTTTTTCTCAATATGTTTTATTTTTATACATTTTATTAAAATAATTACTTATAAGTTTAAGCTAGAGTCATATAATTCAAAATAAGAAATGTTGTGACAATGATTTGAGGAGAACCGGTTCAAGAAGCTCAGTAGGATTCTTTTTTTAAAAAAACAATTATTTACATAAAATATTACTTGTGTATTTATTTAAAATATTACTTGTATTATTATTTAAATAAAACGTGTGTGTATTATCACTTACAAAATCTTCAATTTATTTTATTTTGTTTAGTTTGTTGGTCTTTTCAAAACTTTTTAAAATTATGATATACAATGTCCTCGGACGTTTTCTGGAATATATGAGGGACAATATGTACGTGATAACGTACATATTGTCCCATAAAATAACTACGGACTCGATGCAATCGAGTAACAGGTGCGCTAAAAGTATAAAATAGTGAATAAGGAATTGATAGTATACGTCTATATAGCCCAAGATCCCAGGGCCGCCAGACCTACGTTATTTTCTAATAATGTCCGACAGTCTAATACTGTCAGATAACTAATAAATATAAATTTAAATAATATATTTCAAATAATTTTAAATAAATTGGGTGGTCCATGAAGAGCGGAACTTGGCACTAAGTTTCCTCTGTCTGTTAAAATGAGTGTGCCTACAGTAATGTATACATGTATATACTTATATATATACATATATATTGTTTTTCTACATTTATTTAAACTAGCGGACCCGCGCGGCGTCGCTCGCCTTAACTGTACAAATATTATAACTGAAAATAATTTCATAAATATATTTATGAAATTATTTTCAGTTTTCAATCATATTGAAGTGAATATCTAATCGACCTGGTCGGTTTCCAGGAGGCGCGGGTTCGAGTCCCGCTACGTTAAAATTTTTATACGTTTTCTAAATAAGTAATAAATTACATATCAAATAGAAAAATACTTTAATCGTATATCGAGAAATTTATAATTTTATATCGAGAAAATTATATCGAGAATATTACAACGCTCGTAACGCTCTTGTCACGCAACCGCCAGCTTACCCTCCTAGTCAAGCGTACGTAAAGAAGTTTTTCATAAAAAAACAATATTTTAAATAATAAAATACACCATACAAGTACGATGTGCAGACATAAAGTAACAAGCCCCTCGTCAGTCATATCGTAGCCGGTATATCACGCGGGTAACTATTTATGGGTGAATATTAAATTATACCGTAATCCATCTTAGCGCAAATTTGACCCAAGAATCATATCAAACTTATTCAGTGAATAGAATATTAAATTTAGTTCGGGTTTGTAAGGTATTTTAACTAAATAATTACTATGTACATAAAATATTATGATAATCTGCCTATATTTATACAATATTTGTAACTTTATCTTAAATTTACATACTTTTTAAATTGGTATGCAGATAAACAGATAAAAAAAAGATTTCTCACCGGAACGGGCTACAACCATAAATATTTATTTTTAAATTATTTCTCCCAAGAGATACTAAATATTTCGAACATTATATAATTATATAAGATATCAAGCATATTGATAGTATAATAAAGCGAATACATACAATTTTTTTCATATTAAGCCATATCAGCGGGAATACTGTCACCAATAAATGAAACGTGGCTTTCAATAAAAAGGAGTCCATTTGTTTACTTAATGGCCTAAAAGTAATGCGCGGCACATTGGTACACCGTATAAACGTTTTACTTCCATTCTCTCGTGCCACTCTTCATAATAATCCAATACACATGTCGCTTTGAGTGAATTGCTCATGTATTACTGGGAACAAGTAAAAAATATTCAATTGCGAATTGTTTTCGTTAAATTTCCTTTGAAGATGTAACTAGGAATTTCATATTTACTATATAAGACATGTTAGATCTATAGAAGATACGGTTTATTATTGGATATGTCTTGACGAAGTGGAAAATAACTATTAATATTTTCGATATTTTGTTTATGGAATGTTCATAAAATATCAATATAATTTAATAATGGTGCTCACCTTTGTGAACTGTTATTTTCTTGGAAAAATATTTTGAGTCAAGTTTCGGCGTGGAAAAACTAGGCCTCCCAAAATTATGTTTTAAATTATTTTATTATATTTACCTTGTACGTTTTCATTTTGAAGATACTGAGTGTTATGATACTCCGAATTTCCCTCTCCACCTGAATTAGATTTCTTTCATTCATTTAAATAATTATTTTTATAACAGTTATTTTTAGTTAAAATAAATTAAAAACGTCGTGAGACTAATCGCGGCGTTGAGTTCTACCACTCGAAACATATCTCGAAAATAGGCCGGAAAGTGGAGTGTCTTAAAAATACCCTGCTATATTTGGAAAAATATATTTGGTAATTATTGAAAAACAAAGATTTTTTCATTATATAAGTTTCCTTATTTTTTTTCGTTATATAAGAGTTTCCTTAAATTTGGAGTAGAGAGTGCCTCTATATATTCAAAATGAGCTTAAATTTTTAAATAAATAATTAGTCTCTTTCGTGAAATGCTTCCTCATGCCTCTTTCTTCAAACATCTGTTTAATCTTTTTACCAAGTAATTTAGCAAGGAAATTAATAAAATATTTATTGAAGAGAGAGAAGGTTCAAAGACCTCACTACAGACGGAGACAGAGGAGAAATCATTATACGAAACACAACATTAGGTAATCATTTGAAATATGAAATTCTTCGTTCTCTTCAAAGGAAATTAAACGAAAACAACTCGTAATTCAAAATTTAATAGAAGGCCCGGACGTGGATATAGCTTCTTACTTATCTTGGGGGATTCTGAAGGTGTCTTCTGGGCACTTATGGACGAAGTTATCTAGACACGGAACTTCCAGAGACATATTATGTCGATGGCACTGTCGACAACTGTCGAGCGTGTCATCCGCCTAAGGAGTCCCTCAGACATCTCTGGTTGCCCTCATCTTGCTAAGACTATTTGCATAGACACAATCGAGTAACCAAGATAGTACACCAGCAACTTGCTCTTCAATATGGTCTTGTGGAATTGGAGGTGCCTTAATATAGGTACAATCCCACGTCTGTTCTTCAAAATAGCTGTGCTTTGCTCTACTGGGATCGGTCTATTACTGACAGGTATATTGTTGCCAATAGACTTGATATAGTACTAGTAGACCGAGTGGCGCGCCGCATAGTGATTGTTGGCATTACTTTCCCACATGATGATAAACTCGTGGAGGCCGAAAAAGAGAAACTATCAAAATATTTGGACTTATCCCATGAGATTACTGCCATGTGGAATGTCTCCACCCTCGGAAGAGTGATTTTTTTAAATATTTTTAAATGTATTTTTTTATAACAATTTATATTTCGAAATATAAAATTGATTGCTCTTGTTTTTAAAACTATATATTATATAACAACAATATTATAATTTATACTAAGTACATGTATTTAAAAACAATAAAAGGAAGAGAATCAGTATAAAATTTTATAACAATCCCTTGAAGTAGCTTTTAGCTGTTCATAATAAAACAACATAAAGAAATTTGTAAAAAAATATTTTACGGTGTAGGGGCACAAAGTGTTCGATCCCATTCGAGGAAATGAAATATTTATTTAAATTGGGAAAGGGGAGAACGGAGTGTCTTAACACTAGGTCCCCACTGCCTACTCTGCTGTGTGTAGGATGCAGCGTGAAGCTGTTTTTTTTATTTTACCAGGAAATTGCCAAAAACATATAGTATAAACATTAAACTATATGTTTTTAACAACCAATATCTTTACATTTTTGAAGTTCATTTTGTAAAGAGACATTTCAGATTTAAGTTTGTTTTGATGTACTCGTATATTTCCTGAGTTAACTATATAAATACATTTTGTGCCTTCCAAAACAGCAAAGCGACCTGCAAATGCGAGTCTTTTAATTAATTAATTAATTAATGTATGTACAATTGTGCATTTCAATTAAATTTATTAGAATACTTCAAGGCTATATTTTCTTAGTAGCTTTGGTATTTAATGTTTGTCCATATAAAAGATTATTACAGATAAATTTATTTACTTAGAATTAGAAATATTGCTTAGAACAGACAGTCATGGAGCATCGACAGAACGAAACACTTTCACAATGTTTTAAAAATTACCTGATGCACGGGGGAATGGAGTGTAACATTAGTTTCCTTCTGCCTACTCTGCTATATGCAGAATACAGTGTTAAATTATAGCAATGATAATTATGTTTGATGTTGATTGTCGACTTATTTTTTGTTTTATTGCGTGCGAGAAAAAAAGTAAGGGTATTCCGGTCTATTCTTTTCCATCCATGCATCAAGATACGTTATGTTGTCAGATGAAATAAACAGAATTTGCTGAGATAAATCTAACGAACTTTTTACTAATAACCATTCTAGGATTTTTTCCACCTATGGGTTTCATCATCCAGGTCGATAATATTAAATTATTGTATTATCATTTAACGACGATAGAATTTGAAGTAGATAAAAAAACTTCTAAAATTTTATGACATATTCATTTAGTTGACCTAATAAAACATGGTAAAAAGCAAAAGTTCCGAAAGCATAATAAAGATTCTATTAAAGTGATTGTATAATGTAAGTAACTGTATACCTTAATGGAAAAAAGTATCATAAATAATATTAGTAAAACTTTTATTTTAAATTCTATCGTTTTAGTATGTTTATATGTATATTGTATATATTATTAGTGTAAGAGCTTTTATTGTGTTTAAAATAAGAGTCGTTGTAAAAAACATTCCATGCTTTGTTTGGAAACTATGAATTTTGAATCCTCAATTTCAAGAAACGACTTAACATATGTAATTTCATCTTGAGTTACCTTATGTAAAATAATTGTATTACTATATCAAGGAATAAATTTTACTTACATTATTTCGTTATATATTACAAAATTAACACCATAATAATATTACCTACGTTTTTTTTTACACAAAACGCAACGTTGAGATCTGTCACTTGCACAGATACAATCATTCAGACACGCAATGTCAAAAAAGTGGGCCTAAAGTAGGGAACGGAGTGTATTAACATTAGATTCCGTAAGCTTATCCTATTGTTAGAAATCGGAAGTGGTTAACGTTTTTAAAAAAAAACACGATAAAAACACACATTGTCTATATTTTTCTAAACTATTTGGAAAGGGATACTGTGTAATTGCAATAAGTAATAATTGTGTCACCTAATAACAATACTTCACACGAGTTTACTTCCAATAATGGCCGTTGCCTACAAGCATGACAAGCAACTGCCCTCAATTGACACAATTCCACTACTTTTATAGTCTTTCTCACTTAAATCTACCCTCTTTTACACGAATTCGCTAACACTATTATATAAGGAATACAGCGTGAAAGTAAAAAATGATCTTCTATCTTCACTATAAAAGCAATCCCCCCAGGGTATGTAGAAAAGATTACTGCAAACACAAATCGTTATCCACTTCACCTCTATTTTAAACAATAAAGTTGTGGGGAGACGAGATCCAACGGCGCGTTTTCTCATCTCTTTTTTGATTTACTTGAAAATCGATCTAAAGAGGAAGAGTTTGCGGTAATGAGAGCTGCTTTCACATTTTGTTTCTTAACGTTATGTATTTTTTTATTGGCCTATTGCATTGTCTTTTCATACAGAATGGTCAACTTCTCAGGCATACAGACAGAGAAGGATGGAATTATGATATGAATCATAAGAATAGAATCATGAATACAAAATTTTGAGTATTATGTTTTAATCAAATAAAGGACAAGATTCACTATTCATGATTAAAAGGGTCAAAAGGATAACTACATCGTCTTTCACATGCATTTATATATAAAAAGCAATTTTCTGTGCGCTTCGATTTGATCTTAGATTGATAGCGACCAACAGTGGATTCATCTGTTCAAAGGAATATGGACCTTGGTGTAATAAGGCATTTACAAATCACACACAGTATAAGGGCGTCAATCTTACGATGAAAAATGTATGAAAATTTCCGTTTCACTTATCTCGAACCTTGCATCGAAAATTATAATAATTTTGTTTATTATTCCTTTAGAAACTTTATTTCGTATATGAAATGTGATGCATAAAAGCAAAAGAAATTTATAATTTAAATACTATTGTTTTTAATTAAAAAAATTGGAGATGAAAAAATTAAAAATAGCTGCATGCTCTTTCCGAGCAGCAGGGTAAACAGATGGAAACTTGTGTTAAGATAATTCGGTCCCCATGCACCGCCCAATTTTTGATCGTGTAGAGATGCGGAACTTAATGTCGCGCTAACTAAGCAAGATTGATTTAAATTATGAGAATAAAATAAATATAATAATTCCCCCAATCACAATTAGTGGCAATCGAACCTACGGCCACGCGTTTATAGTCAGACGCTGACCCACTGGGCCGTGGCCCCGACGTGGCCGTGACGTCGTGACATCACCAGATGTGAACATCAAATATTATAATCTTTTGGTCACTTTTAACATTCTATTATATAAATAAATAATAAAGATAAAAAGAAACAAGATAGCTATATATAATTATTCAATATTTCTTAATTGTCCAATTAGAGGAAGATATGAGTAAGGAAAATTGTGAATGTCCAATTAGATGGAGATGTGTGTGAGTAATGAAAATTATTTCACGAAAATTATCACGTTTTGCCGATTTATTTGCTTATTAAACAAAACGGCAACTAAGTGACTTTGGCAACTTATCCAATTAGAGACGTTTATCCGACCCTAAGAAATGGACCATTATAATACTTGTATAGTTGCTGAAAAGTTTTTTCTGGAAATGAAAAGGACAAAGAAGATTTCAGCTTATTCCACTTCACCTAACTAGTTACAATATTGTTTAATGTATATTATGTTTATTATTTTCTAAATTATATATTTAATATCTTTGAGGCCATCGTAGTGGAACAGACGCTGCAAACACGAAAGTTTTGGGTTTACGCTATGATTATGCAAACTCCATTGTGGAGTTCCGCAACATAACGAACAGAGTGTCTGGACACTAAGTTGTCTCTGCCCACCCTGCTATATGTATATCCTATGTATTTACATAAAATGTAAATGATTTATGTAGATTAAATTAACAATTTACGGTTAAATAGCCACCAGCAATTTAAACAAAGGAACTCTACTGTAGTAACTTAAAATTAACCTAAATTTGCTTTATGAAAAATTAAATAGTTCTCGTATAAGTATAGCATGTAATTTTGCTATATTTTACGAGCTTAATACGGTTAAGTAAATACAAGGTTATGTAGAGTTATGTTAGTACACTAGTTTAGTCAAACAACGATATAAATTGTCTGTTTAGCTCCTTAGCCTCGTTCGTGCGAGTTATTTATAATGTGCAAAATGAAAAGAAAGGTGTATAAATTGCCTTCTTTTAATATTAGATTTTTCTTAACAAGTTTAATAATTTAAAGGCAAGCTATAATATTATATTATCTGGAACATTATGCAATTTTGAATTAAAATAAACATCCTTCAGTTTCGATTTTTGGTTAAAAATCTCAATTATATTGTTAGCATCTCTGTATATAATAAGTTGTAACAAGAGTATAAGAAATTTGATGTAGCTCGATAAGAACGTATGTCTTAAATAGTCAAAGCCTTTGGACGTTTTCCAAAGAGGCGCGGGTTGAAATCCCGCTCCGTTCAATTTTTTATACGTTTTCTTAATAGATATCCCTCTTTCCTAAGTGTGGAATAACATTTTAAAAATGTTAAAAAATATTTAAAAAAGTTCTCTCTTGCCAAACGATAGTTCTAAGTAATTATCTTTGGGTAGCGGAAATTTGTATCAATCTCCCTACAGAGATGTTAGCAACATAGATAAAGTTTAATTAATATATTTTTTTAAAATTGTTCCACACTGAAAAATAATATATTTATTTTTCAGAGTACAACTAAACGCTTGGACGATATCCACAAGCCACGAATTCGAGTCCCGCTATACTCAAATTTGCATATCTTTTCTAAAATATTTTGTGGTCAGGCACAGGTCAATTCAGGTATTCTGTGCATCTGATAGTTGTACCACCATCCTAAATTGTTTCTTAAATTAACATGTTATGTACAAGAGTGCGACATAATAATATTTTTTGTATACAACTAGTTTAATACCGGAGACTCTTTAGAGGAAGAAATTTTAAAAAAGCATTACGATAAAAAAAAAAAAAACTAAATTAGCTTTACGCTGTATCCCGCACACAGCAGGGTAGGCAGAGGGAACCTAGTGTTAAGACACGCCGTTCCCCACTTTCTGCCGAATTCTGGAGGCATTGCGTGTTGAGTGACAGAACTCAACGCCGCATTACGATATAAAAGTAAAGATTAATTAGTGTAAAGCTCACTTTGACTTAAATTGAATAGCTTTTCATTTCGAATGAGATGAATGTCATGAAAACTAACTCCCGTAACGAGGATGGGTGTGTCAAGCTTCGGTGCTTTCTTATTATGAGCTTCGTGCCATGGATATATGAGACGTAAAGAAAATCTGAAGAAATGTTATGATCTTTTTTCAAAGATTTCGTTTAAGTAAATCTGTTAGTTTCAAGGTCAAAACTAAATTGTTCCGCAAAATCGAGCTTTAAGCTCTAAAAATGAGATACCAGAGATATTATACTAAACATTGAGTTGTTCAGAAAAATATATATAAAATTTAGGTCTTAATGTTGTATATTTTATAATTTAAAGAAAATATCTACTTATTTATTGTTTATGTTCTGAAATATTTCTGATGTTTATATACAAAACTCTTCTGTTACTGGCTGGCCGAAATTTGGCATGTAGGTTCCTTGCTAATTACAGGGGAGGAAATATTTTAATATGTATAATTAATAATAATTTCCTTATATTTCAATAAATTATTCTTATACTTATAGCGCTCTAATAAACGTAATACAGATTTTATAACATATCTCTAGTGTATAGATAGCTTAAGATGTAGCTAGTTAGTCACGCTCTCATAGCCATCCATTACACGCTCGTGATTATAATGGAAAGACGACGATAGCGACAAGTACGGGGAGTAATTAAAAGTGCTTATAACTTCTTTTATTTAAGCAAGCAATTCTTAACTATAAAAGTATTTTATTATTTTATGAGGCCAGTCGTGGCGCAGGGGCGCAGGTGTGTGATTGTAAACACGACTGGTTGTGGGTTCGATTCCCACTCGGGAAAATGAAATATTTATTTAAATTTATATGTTCTCTGATGTCAAGATAAGGCGCGGCGTTGAGTTTCACTACTCAACAGGCAATGCCTCTAAAATTCAGCGGAAAATGAGGAACAGTGTTTTAACACTACGTTACCTCTGCTTTCCCTGCTGTGTGGGATATAGTGTGAAGCTGATAATATAATTTCAATATTTTATTTTGATATACGAGAGAAACAGGATGAAGCTAAAAGAGAAAATAAACAGCGGAAATGCGAATAAACAAAACTAAATTAGACACTATTAATTATACATGTAAATAAATGAACTAAACTATTTTTATCTGTCTCATATTTTATAATAGAAAAAATACACATACATAGAAGTGGTCGGTTTTAACACATATTATCACATTTCATTCTCTAAATGAATTTTAAATCGAAACAAAATCCTATGAAAAAAAAATCTAGTCATCGCGCCAAAGAATATGGACGACGGACAAGAAGTATTGACCTGTAAATACTTTTCAAGTCTAAAGTAAACGGGCTGCAGCAGACATTCGAGATTCTATCAAGGCACTCCTCAAGCAAACTCCGGGCAAAATTCAATTATATTTTGATTGTTTGTTTGGTTATTGGATAAAGCAATTACTACGATACGACTCTACGCCGTGAAATGGTGCGAAATATTTCTTTGTTGATAATTTCGCTTAACGTTTATGTGTTTGTTGCCAATTGGAAAAAATCTTTATGTGCTTTGTGTACTGCCTAGTCCTTTTAAAATCTTTTTTATAACTTCTTCAACAATTATCGTTTCAAGCGTCTAAACTTCATGAAAAATATTTTTTGCCTTCACGCTGTATCGTGCATATATCAGTGTAAGCAGAGAAAACTTAGTGCTAATTCATTCCATTTCCCATTTTTTGCCGAATTCTAAAGGCAATGCTTGTTGAGTGGCAATATACAACGCTACGCTTGCACTCGAAACCCGAGCGAAGAAATGAAAGAAATAAAATATTAAATATTTCATTTCATGAAGTGGCAAACGAACCCACAACATGTCACGCTTACAGTGACACGCATGTGCCCCTGCGCCACGATTGGTTTCTAATAAAATTGTTTAAAAAAATAAATTTGTCATTTATATCATTATGGAAAATATATGCAATCAGAATATAGCTTAAGAATTTCAACCGAATATTTTTTTGTTCGAAATCGAAAGTAACAAGCAAATTGAATACAGTCAAACAGTAGCTTAGTCCGCTATAATGTTATTTTATTTTGAAATCTTAAGATGTATACCAACATTTTAAATATCTCTAAGTCTTCCATACGAAGGCAGTTAAAAGCTACAAATGGCAAATTATTTTGCTAAATGAGCCATTTAGAATTATAAGTTCGTATATTAAAGCTCTTACGGCAATATATTATCAAATTCAGCGTTAATTCTCGCTGATATGTAGATTCATGAAATGTTCAAGTATGCAGCTAAATATGATATATGATACTTTAAGGTACTTTAAAATCAACATATATTTTATTTATATATTTTGTACATAATTAAAATTTGAAAGCAATTTCATAAGCTAGATTTATAAAAGAGCTTAAATGTGTATATGTAAATTTTAATATAATATTCTGTATTCTTTAAGGAGTAACAAATTGAATGTAAATTATTTTCTTTGTTATCATTTTTATCAGCTTCACGCTGTATCTCGCACACAGCATGTTAGGCAGATGGAACCAAGTGTTAAGACACTCCGTTTCTCACTTTCTGCCGCATTCCTAGAGCCATTGCGTGTTGAGTGGCGGAACTCAAGTTGCGCTTTGCCGCGATATCAGAACGAAAAGAAAAGAAATGAAAATATACATTTAAATAAGTATTTAATTTCCTTGAGTGGGGATCAAACCCACGACTAGTCGATTTTACAGTCACAATTTGTGCCCTTGAGGCCAATCGTGGCGATTCATTATTATATATCATTGATTCATGATCATAAATCATTTTATAAAAATAAATATAATGTATTTTATTTGCAGGCAGCAAGAACCTAGTTCGATGTTATGAAATCCTATAATAATAGACGATATGTAAATAAGTATAAATAAGATAGTTAATTTAATTAGTCGTAACCTAGAAAGGTTCAGTTAATTAAAAGTTAATGATAAATTTTCGCTTTGAGAAAATAATTTATTTAAAGCCTTTGTGTTAGCTAACGTAATTAAGTCAAACGATCAAGTACTAATATGTTAATTAATTATTAGTAAAAAATATATAGTAATATAATAAATACTTGTTTCTCTATCTATAAAAATGGATATGTACATTATATATAAAATAAATATTTTTTTACGCTAAGGGAAGAAAAATATAGACAAAAAATAAACTGAAAATTATGACGATTTAATAGTTTTTTTAGCTTCATGTATCCTACGTTTAGTAGGCAGGCAGAACTTCGTTTCCCATTAAGACAATTTCATTTCCCACATTTATGTTAAGTGACGGAACTCAACGCCGCGCTTTGTCTTATAATAAGAACGAGGAAATGAAAATATTAAATATTTCATTCACGCTTGTGCCTCAACGCCACGACCGCCTCAAAGTTAAAGCAATAAAAGCTTTGCAGCGGTATAGAAAGACAGAATTTAATGTCATTCTCTTAAGATATTCTGTTCTCTATTTCTCATAACCGAGACATTGCGTATTGAGTGGCGGAACTAAACGTCGCAGTGGTAATATATACCAGAACTTCGAGTGAAAACAACAAAGGAATAAGGAATTGTGCTAAGTAACTGGCAAATACGAAATTAACATGTTGTGCAAAACACCATTTATTCAGCAATTCGAAAATAATTAAGCTTGAAATATGCTAATCATAAATCCCCTTTGGAATTTAGATGACGCTAATGACATTATATATGGCAAAATTCATTATAAAATGTGAGTAGGTAATTATGCTAGCGTGAAATACTGTTGACTTAAAGATTTTAGCGGTACTCATTCCGTCCTTCATTTGTCATAAGTATGTAATTTCACTTTTAATAATATATGTCATCATGAAACTTAGCCTAGGCGATAACACAATCTGGATCTGGCGATGGCGTCAGGATCTGACTAGCAAAACCTTTCAGAGGTTACTAGTAAACTATTCGACTCGTATAACTTATAACTCCGAGTACTTTCCAAAGCACTTATACTTATTTTTGTAGGAAAGCTAGTTTTTTTTATTTTTTTAACTATATAATTATTTTTACTGGCTTAACGTTCTCACATATAGCAGGGTAAACTAAAGGAAACTAAGACACTCCATTCCCCACGCACCGTTCACTTTCGAGACGTTGCGTGTTGATTGACCACGCCAAGCCATGCGAGCTCACTCCACACTTTCTCTTAATTAATGTCAGAGTTTGGAAATGAAACATATTTATTACGAGAGGGAATCGAAATCAAAACCGCAGTGTTTACAGTCGGACGCTGTGCCACGACGACCATCAATTATAAAATAGATTGTATTTCCTTATTGTAATTACTTGCATCTATAGGAAATCGTTAACAATTCAAATTGTACGCTTTTCTTATAAAACTAGCGACCCGCTATCATCATTGTTTCGGTTTTTATTACATAAATAAATATCCCTAATAACATTTTTCCTCAAATATCTTCCATGTACAGACAGTGATGAGTTACAGTTTTATTATATGTCTATATATCCTTTAGTATTAAATGAAAAGTTTCAACCTAAATTAAATACGCCCCACAAAATCTTCAGCAAAACTTTGCTGTTTATATTTGTTGAACTCTAGTAAACTCTTACAGTTACTTTGCAATTCATTTAAATAGTTTAAAATTTAAAACATTTTAAGTTTGTGTCTTTTGTTTACAGCTTTTACGAAGTTAAATATGAACTTAAACTTTATACCCCTCAGGATTTAAAGTTACAGGGGATGGTAAAGGAAAGCGTTTAAACGAATAGTTGCTCTTGGCCACGTCTTCCGGTTCTGGAACAATCTTGTTTAAAGTGATTATAGAACTTAATGCTAGTTAGAAACGTCAATTAATATCTGAATAATATTAATTGAGAACATAGCGCTTTGATAAGACTCAGCGCGGGGTTGGGTTGGTATTTAGTCACTCCCTACACAAATTCAGGCGGGAAATGGACAGTGTGGTTTGCTCAAAAAAGGGCGAAGTTGATAAAAAAGACGTTATCGTGATGCTTTGGAATTAGGGGCAACAAAAATATGGCTAATATTCAATATCAATGTTTCATAACTAAATAAATATAATTATCAATCATTTTTTTTTTTTATTTTACTTTTATTTTGTTTTTTTTTGCATCAACCGCCTTTTGAGCATCAATTGTATATTTATTTAATTATGTCTTTTCTTTTGTTTATTTTTGTATTTTAATTATGTACAATAAAATGTAAATAAATTAGAATACCTATAGATGCCGTGCTCCTTAAGCCCTGACATTCATTAGGGACCGTCATAAAATTTACCTAATATATTAAAAGATGCTTTGTTTCATTGGCATAAAGCCTTGTTTCAAGCATCTGATATTTTTCCGTGAAGCTAATTACGTTCAAACAACATCCTTCAAAGTATTTGTAGGGTAAATAAAATAATTTTATGTACATTTTATTGTGTTTTGAGCGTAACAATAATATTGTGTATAACTCTAGCACCAGGATATTTATACGTATGTATATGCTTAATTCAATTTAATGGATCCCCTTCGGTTTTAGAATTGCCTTATTTTGTTCTGTGGAATAAAATATCGTGGGTAGTTTGTTGTGTTTCAGGTCACGTAGCTTTGAGCTACTTGCTCTTCTACTGACAGCGGCTAATGCTTACCCAATTTATGTCAAAGCATCGCAAAAAAATGTCAAGTTTTTTTTTAAATTTGGGTTAAAAAAATTATGCAGTATATTTTATTCGAATAATAAGGATATTTAGATATTTTTGTAAGTTGTAACAAGCGTATAAAAATTTCGACGTAGCTTGATGAGAATGTATGGCCTAATGGTCAGAGCGCCTGGTCGGTTTCCAGGAGGCGCCGGTTCGAGCCCCGCTACGTTCAAACTTTTATACGTTTTCTAAATAAGTAATTTTCTTTCCTAAGTGTGGATTAATACTTAAAAAATTTTTAAAAATATTTAATAAATAACATTCTCTCTTGCCATATGATAATTCTTAGTAATTATCTTTGGGCGGAAATTTGTAAAAATCTTCCTACGGAGATGCTAACAACATAAATCAGTTATAACAAACGTACAAAAATTTTGACTTGATGAGAACGTATGGCTTAGTGGTTAGAGCGCCTGGTCGGTTTCCAAGAGGCGCAGGTTCGAGTCCCGCTACGTTAAATAAGTACTTTATAGAAATTTTGGTAGTGATCCCTAATTTTTTCTAAGTGTAGATATAGCCTATGTTACTCAGTAATAATGAAGCATTCTAATAGTGAAAATAGTTTTGAAATCGGTTCAGTAAAAAATAAAAAAAAATCGGTTTTTAAGTTTATCCATTACAAACATACACACACACACAAATTTTTCCTCTTCATATAATAGTATACAAGTATAGATATAGATTGTTTCAAAGACAAATAGTTAAAATCAATTATTGCAAAGCAAGCAACAGTAACTGGGCATGTATATATGAATTTTCTTATCTAAATATATTTCACTTATATACTTAATTTATTTGATAAATTATAAATTTACTACTTAGGTTTGTAGATATATTCCCAAATGAATATCATCCTTATACTTGTAACAATCTTTTAAAAACTAACTTATATTTGCCATCATTATGTCGAAGTAGTTTCATCTTTATTTTAGTGTTAGATTTTGTATAATATTCAAAAAATACTACTGAATTCTATATATCAATTACCTCTTGACATAGGACTAGCATATAATATTTTTTAATATTTAATATGAATAACACAACAACGCATTCTCATTCATATCACATAATGAATGCAAGTGACATTCGATTTCCGAACGAGTTCATTCCAGGCAACTATTGAACTGAGTTGTTGATATAAAATATTATAATATTTATACATATAAAAAAATTAATGGTATACGTACTATTAAATATCTGTATTTATATTATATCGTCTGATATATTGTGAAATTGAATCCAACTTTTTCACTTTTACTTCTTTCGATGTATAAAATAAAGGACCTTGCAAAAAACTAAAAAACGAAACAAATTTCATAAAGGAAATACATATATCGTATCGCCACATAGTATGCATTCATGGCACATTGTTACCAAAAAATAACTAAATCTATTTCTATTCAAAAATAAACGGTGTGAGTGCGTGTATTTTTCAGACTGGATAGCTTTTATTTATATTTTCCGAATTGCAGCTTTCATCAAATAAATATTTTTTGTTTGTAGAATTTCATACTAAAACAAGAATATTGAAACGTTTGTGGTTATAAAAAAACTATTAGAAGTGAGAGTATTCGTTTATTAAATTTAACAAACTTTTACTTTACTTTTTTGTTGATTATTAATTTAAAAAAAAAAACTATTTATATACTCTTTATTAACACTACACTTAATAACAAAGACTGATACATAGTCCATAATATTGTTGGCAAAGGTTAATTTATATCCCTTACAGAGATTTCTTCCAGTCAACCTATGGGTGTGAGAGAAAGGAAAAATTCTGCAGGCCTTGAAGTGCAAGAGCTTTATTTATTTAATTTAATAATTTTAAAGAGTTTTTTGGTGGCGTTTGTTTTAATAATATTAGTTATGCGGATGACATGGTGCTGCTGGCTCCCTCTGTCAGTGCTATTAGAAAGATGCTGGCTTTTTGTGAGTCATATGCTGAAGTGCATGGATTGGTGTACAATAGTAAGAAAAGTGAGTATCTAGTCTTCAAGTCTGGGAATAGTCTACCGAAAAATGTACCTTCAATTAAGCTGAACGGGAAAAATCTTGTTAGAGTACACCAATTCAAGTATTTGGGCCACATTGTCACAGAAAATCTTAAGGATGATGCAGATATTGAACGAGAGCGCAGGACGTTGTCGATCAGGGCGAACATGTTGGCTCGCAGATTTGCTCGTTGCTCAACACCAGTTAAGATCACGCTTTTTAAAGCTTACTGTACTTCTTTTTATACGGGCAGTCTGTGGGTCAACTATACCCAGAGATCGTAAAGCGCGTTGCGTGTTCAATACAATAACGCCTTCAGGGCATTGTTGGGGCTGCCGCGGTACAGTAGTCGACAGTTTCCCGGCCATTCTTCGTAAAAAGGCGAGCTCTCTTTTAAGGCGAGTCCGCGGCAGCCGTAACAGTATCTTGAAGGCTATCGCCGACAGTGGGGACTGTCCACTGATCTGGCATATGTGTGACGTTACCAAGTCACTATTAGTTATTAAGTACTAACACTAGATATTAAGCTTTATTGTATTTTACTAACACTTATGGATCATTGGTTGTCCGATTAATAAACATTTTTATTTTTTATTTATTATTTAGACTTAGTCGATTCCCATTAGGAGTAATAAGTTATTTTCTTTTCCTCGCTTTAATAACGTTAAGTTCCAATACGTTGATTTCTACTTAACACCAATTGGGCGGAAAGTGGGGAGCAGTAGGTATTAATAGTAGGTTTCTTCTGTCTATCGCATATATCAGATGCGATGAGCACTCGGTCCACTAAGCCATACGTTCTTATCTAGAACGTTATAATTCTTATACGCATATATACAAGTATGTTATCTTTAGTTTTAAAGTCAAAGAATCAGCATTTACTTGATGATAAGGCCTAGTTTAGTTTCAAAATTGCAAGAGGTGCATGTAGATTTGATTCTCAATCATAAAGATTCTCCTACGATTTTCACCTTTAGTGTGATATTGGGTTTCTTATAGTGTGAGAAGTCGAGAACTCATGATATAATTTAATAAAACGTACAATTCGAAATCAAGGAATATTTCAAGATTGTTGATATAGGTTTTATAACGTGTATACGTTTGCTTGCATTCGATGAAAATGTATATTTTTGTTAAGATATATGAAAATGTTACTGTTTTCTCATTTAATTTGATTTTTTTACATTTGTGGAATGGCCACTAGAAGATAAAAGAATAGACTTAGAGAAAAATAAGTGAAAAGTGAAGAACACATCGCCCATCAAACTCAAGGTAGTGAATTGAAAAATATAGCTGCCTGCCCTACCTGCCCTACCTGCTGTCTTCTGCTATGACTGAAGTAGATTAGAATATATGCTGCGATAAATTTTATACATTTCATAAACGAAACAAAAATAGCTTTAATAAAACTCTTCGTTATACTTATGCTACACCAATGACTTAATGGAATTGTAGGTGTAAAGATCAATTGAAATCGAACGAAGTCAAGTGTAATTGCAGATGATTGCGTCGGTGGTACACTCTATACGTGATGAATGTTTTCCTAAGGTTCTTTGTTTAGTCAGCTCGAAATATCAGATGCGAGATGTTTTATATGAATTAAAGGCATATTTGTAATGCTGAAATTGTCATAACGCCTCTACATCTAAATTTACTTTTTACGAAGTTTTTAATAATCGATATTATTAATAATTGATAATTAAATACAGCGTGAAGTTGATGATAACAAAAATCCCGACACAGAAAAGTAAGCAAATAACTAAAAAAAAAATCAAACCAGCAATTCCTCTCGACTTCGGCGGAAGGTGGGAAACGGAGTGTCATAATTTTAGTTTTGCCCTGCGTAGCCTGCTATATGCAGGATACAGCGTGATCATAAAATCTAATTTATGTAAGAGTACCAATTAATAATATCTAATAATTCATTTTAATTATATACGAATATCAACAAATTACCTAGGAATTTTTGTTTTCAATAAAATTAGTTCGTGATTTGTAAAGCATTATTTTTTAAAGAAATTCCACTTTATTCAACAAGATGTGTTTCATTTATTAACTTCAAGTGAGACAGTGATATATTACGGTAACTGTAGTACCCGGAAAGGTACTTAAGAAGTGCTACCCAAAGACATACTAGAGTGAATGACTAAGCAAAAAGTTAAGAAGTCTTGGTCCTAGCAAACCTAAAATATATTTCCTCTTCCTTCGTTATTCTTCCATTGACTGTATATCTGTAGGATGTTTTCAGCTTGACCTTTAATTTCTAAAGAAACTTTAGTTTAGTTATTTTTTTAATTTAACACAAATATGAAACATCGTAGACCATCAAATAAACCATTTATAAGAGTACATTGCAACCTTACAACTGCAAAGATTACAGAATTCATTTTTTTTTAAATAAAAAACTGTGCTAAGTTGATAACAGTCGTTAAGGTACGGCATAGAGATAATAATTAATCGTATCAATTCTATACGTAGGAAATTTTATTATACTGAGTTTATTTGTTATACTGAGTGAAAATTCCAGGCTTTTGTATGAGGCGGTTTAACTAAACAAACATTTTAGGTATCTAAACATTCACATTTATAGATAATTTTTATGAAAATCTTTTAATTAAAACTTTTTATACTGAGTGAAAATTCCAGGCTTTTGTGTGAGACGGTTATACTAAATAAACATTTTAGGCATCCAAACATTCACATTTATAGACTTTTTATGAAAATCTTTTAATTGTGTCACCTGTAACTTTATAGAGAAAAGATAAAATTTTTGAGCCGTGCAACATGACAGGTTACTCCAATTAATTTTGTAATCTGATCCATTCTCCGTTCTCCGTCGGATTCCGAGACATTGTATGTATAGTGGCAAAACTCAAATTTAAGAGTATACAAATATAGGTTTGAACATAAATAGTAACTTACTCATGTCGTTAAAATTGAGGAACATATGTACTAGTCAACTTCACTCACTAATGAGATTTTATCTTAAAGTATTAAAACTTCATTTGCGTATTTAAAAGATTTCAGATTAACTATACTTTGTTCCTTCCTATGCCTATCTTCGCTTCGCCAGCTTGAACTATACGAATAATTATTTAATATTAATTAAGGAGAATTGAATAATTATTTTGGTATGGTTATCTATATTATTATAGGTGTGTTATACACCTAAAAATCATAATTTAAATCTTTTAAGATTTAATTTTATTTTGTTTGCAACAAGTGTTGCAAAGTTCAGAAATTTAATTATAAGTAATTGAAATAGCAATTTAAGGTTCTAGAAGTAAAAGAAGTTATGAAATTCATATATTTACTATATTTATCAGTAGAGAGTAATACAACACAAAATTATAAGAAAAGAAGTTTATGATATCAACCATTATTTAACTACATAACAAGTTTATAAAGATTTATATATTATACACGTATTGATAATATAATTTATTAACATTAATTAACAATTTAATACTTAGCTTTATATCCTCCGTCTGACGATAAGAGAAGAGGACCACCTTACTTAACCACTTCTGTTTATAGTGGAAAAACATAGAGAAATATCAATTGCCAACATATAAATGTAAATGTATAAAGTTAAATGTTATATAATTAAAAATATTATTTATGGTAATATTGATATATATTTACTTCTTATATTATTTAATAAATATTAATAAAATAAAAAAAAACTTTTTTTAAGAATAAGCTTTTATTATTTGTAAATAAAATGAACTAAAAAGATAAAAATAAATTAAATCTAATAAGAAATATAACACTTAATAAAATTCCGTAGTTACGGAGATCCCACCACCTTCCAGCTCCATCATCGGACCCTGGTTACAATATAGTATCAAAGTACTCATCAAGATGAATCAAATGAGCTCAAACTCGATGAGGCTGTGTCGTTTAATTACATAATTCTTATGTCCACCTTCGAGCTCCATCATCAGATCAGCTCTATGTCATAATAATATCGCATTGCCATCCGATTTATACATGCATGCAAAATTGCAGCTCAATCAGAAATCGGGAAGTGGATCAAATTTAACTTTCAAGATTACAGACAGACAACGTAAAATAAATAAAAGCTTGTAAAAATAATTATATTTTTTAGTAATTAATTAAAGTACTTTCATCATAATATCTGGGGGCATGGCAGTGCCCCCGCCAAGTCGAGCAAAAAACAGCGGCACGGCCGTACCATCCTTTTCTCGAAGCAATTCAGGCCATTTTCGACCCCCTATAACTTCGTTGTGGATAAAACAAGAAACCTGAATTTTCAGTAACTAATCAGGCATTATATAAACACGGTATATTTAAAATTTCAGTCAATTTGAACCAGTAGTTTAAGAATGACAACTTGTTAAAGTTTCTAAATTTTGTCACTCACTGACTGACTCACCGATCATCAAAAGTCCAAGGCACTTCCAGCAGACATAGAAGCTTCAAATTTGGAATACAAATCGAGTTTAGTGTCCTAATCATGGAAAAACTTAAATATTTTTTAATTTCAGTCCAGTTTGTCCAGTAATAGATCGACTTGGACATCGCATGATTTGATTATTAGTATGTATCACACTACACAGCACGACGGGCCAGCAACCGAATTCCTCACCAGAGTCCTTCCGAATATGATGTCTATTATGTCTTTCGATAGGTTGTGTTTTCATGCGATGCCCAAGTCGATCTATTTGTTTAAAACGTAAAATATTTTTAATATTGGCATGATAATAACTTATGTAATAACTTAAGACCTTTAAGTAGAGACTAAATAGATTAACAGACTTGGTATTACATGGATCTCACAACTTTTTACGGTAGAAAGACTGAGCTGCGAGACTTGGGTTTTTTTACAGGATGTTTGTTTTTGATGGCATTTGATTTACATTTGAATAGTAATTACATACTTTATTTTCATAATTATTTTTATAGTAAATTACATTTTATATACATTTCTTATTATTTAATAACAATTAAATATATTCATAATTCTATAGTAATCTATTTCGCGCAACGTAAGCGCGTTTTTCTCGTGTACTTCCCGATGCCGCGGGAATTCCTATATGTAGCTCCACAACTCCGTCTATCTTTTAGTGAAAGCCCATAAAAATCCAGCTCTTCCGAAGATTTAAATAAAAAATCGTTTGTTTGTGTTTTAGTATCGTATAAATAAGTATATGCACTTAAAAGAACACGGATATTTTGAAATCACAGACAGTTCAATTCACGCACAATTTTCTTTATATTACATAGTAGTGGAATTATTTTTGAAATTAATGTGAACTCGTCGTCTTAATTAATGTGAAAGTATGTTTCATGAGGAAAATGTTATTTAATTTTCCTCTTTATAAAAATGAAGCAAAAAATACAAAGATTCGAATCAGCGTAGAAAAATTAATAAATGAAGAGTTTTTGAAATTGGAAAGAAAATTAGTTATTATTATAAAATAAAACTTATAGGAAAGACTTGAAATATGCATTCTTTAAATTGATTTTAAATATGCATTCTTTTTGGAATATTTTTGAAGCGAACATTTTTAAAATAAAAATTGATATATATTCTCAATTTTAATATTAAATACTCAGTTGTCCATTTCCCTATGAATATAAAAGTCAACGCCACGCTTTCATTTTAATACAGAGTGTTCAAAGAGTAAAGTCGAATATTAAAATTTCATAAAAATGATAAATTTTATTGTAAATGTTTTTTTATATACAAATATACCAGGAAAAAAATCTTAGATTCATCGTGAGGTTACCGGGTCTATTGAGTTGTAGGGTGAGGAGCTTTGAGTAGTAGGTACCTGGGACAAATGACCAGGGTACAATAGGTTTTAAAGACTCCTTTAGAAATGTGTATTTCCGTTAGCCTCCACTGTCCGCTATCAACTTCTTTCTCTTTACCTAACCAAACTTGAAATGATTCTTTTTTTAATCCTTAAGAGCTATAATGAATTACATAACCCACTAAGACTATAATGGATGTAAAAATACCTTATTTTTAACAGGTAGTTTGGACCTTTATAAGTAAATATATTTAGTTATTTGTATATATTTTTGTAAAAAACTCAATTTTTGTAAAAGAAAAATTATGACTTAAACAGCTAACTATACAAGAGTCGACCATAATATATTCTTTTTTATAACAAAATGAAATCCCAATACAGATCATCCAAATTAAATTATCCTATTTGCACCCTATCCCTATCTTTATTTTTCTACTTCATCTACTGCATTCTTGCTATGAAACAATAAGGCCGCCTTTTGTACATTTTCGTAATATATATAATATTCATTTTTAAATTTTCGTAGTTACTGCTACTTTCATCGTAGTCTCGACTACGTACGTACTAGACTCGTAGTCAAAAAATAATCTCCATTTCGCATGCTAAATATCCATTTTCAGTGCGTAATTTAATAAAAATCATAAAAAAGGTAAACGCGTCGTTAATCAATAGGGCGCTTTGACTATTATAGATATATGTCGATACACCCGAGATGCACGCGTGTGGTAATCATTGCGCGTGTGATCGACCACTTTCTCCGCGTGTTCAAAGGCTACCAACAACTTAGGAGCGTACACAAAATTGCAAAGCGCTATGACAAATATTAAAATCCAAATGCACCTAGGTTTTGGTATTTTTACACCCATATAACCTAAAAGCATTAATTATTTTTTTCACTAGTGCCAACTTCTAGTTCTAAAAACTACTCGTTATTCTAGAAAGGCTGATCACTTAAAAAACTTAAAGAGATAATATACACTTTAAAATCATGATCTATCTATGTCTTTGTTCCCCATAAATTCATAGTTATAAGAGTAAAGCATAATGTCCAATCTGGATAACGAAACAGCAACATCCATAGGGATTCATCATTTTTATCCACAAAAACCAGTCAGAAAGTCATTACAATAGTCACCGTTTACAGTAGTTCTTATCATTTAGGTCCGTTGCCCAGTTGCTAAAAGTTTGAAATATGGAGTCATATGAGGAAATTGCGCTAAGTTCTAAAACGTCCGTACTTCCTGGACAGCTTATACTATTATTTTTCAAACCTACTTCTTTTACCAGTCGTTGAGGCCAGTCGTGGCGCAGCGGCACGAGGTGTGACTGCAAAATCGACTGGTTGTGGGTTCGATCCCCACTCGAGGAGATGAAATATTTACTTAATTTTATATTTCCATTTCTTCGCTCTGGTGTCGAGGTTAAGTGCGGCGTTGAGTTCTGCCCCTCAACACGCAATGCCTCCAGAATTCGGCAGAAAGTGGGGAACGGAGTGTCTTAACACTAAGTTCCCTCTGCCTACCCTGCTGTGTGCGGGATACAGCGTGAAGCTGATTTAATTTTTTACTTCTTTTACATTTACAGTCGAGAAAGTAAGATGCTTTATAGTGAAAAAAAAATAATTGTATTTTTTTTATTTATAGATTTTAAAATCATTCGGTTTGATCTAAACATTCTAATTAGATTTTATTGTAGTAAGATTACGATTGATAAAAAATAAACAAATAGTTAAATTATTACATAATAGTAATAATTTAACTATTTGTTTATCAATCGTAACAATCGTTATGATGCGTGACTGCTACTTTAAGTGCCTAACATTAATGAATTATAAGATAAGTGGACAATCATTTCAAATCGAAATTGCTGTTATTATTATTATAATTGACTTTGTTTCATATTTTTGACATAGAATTTATGTTTTAATTAAGTTTAATTATTTTTTTTTCGCCAATTTTAATGTTGAAATATTAAATTTACCTAAAATTTCTATTTTATTTTTAGTGAATACATTTTTAAAAACAATGATGTTAGATGGTAGTGAGGATATAAAGGAGCGAGACGTGACCGCTACGTATGTTTTTGCTATGAATACTCAAGATCCCACAGCGGGTCATGCGAGCGAGTCAGCGAGGAATGCTTAATGTACCTTTGCAATAGAATCAAAAATGAGGATTTCGAATGATGATGACGAAGAATTGCTTAGCCGAAATGGAAGTGGATGAGAAGAACCGATGGCCGTTGGGGTAGAAAGGTTCTGATCTCCCTAAATTTAAGGAGTGGCGGTCATAAACAGGACAAAGCTCAGTGGGCAGGCCCCAATATCAGGTGGA
>JAATLQ010026773.1:0-40177 GCA_013421005.1 Heliconius erato x Heliconius himera
CGCGCCCGTGTGCGCCGCGCGCGCGTGTGCGCCGTGCACGTGTACACGCACACGCGCGCGCCCGTGTGCGCCGCGCGGCTGTGTGCGCCGTGCACGTGAACACGCACACGCGCGCGCGCCCGGTGAGCGCTGTTCACCGCACTCTGTGAGCGCAAACAACCATCTATAAGGCCACGCTATAGCTGACAGAGGGACGGGCCGCGCCTCGGGCCGCTGGATTTTTAATGTATTTTTCCTTAATGAATATTTTTGTTAGAAGCTTTTTATTTTATTTTTTTGGTTATGGTTATTTTTTTTTAAGTTTAGTAGCGTATTGCTAAGTTGTGGATGGTTATTAATAATTGTAATAATAAATGTTCAGTAAAAATTTTAATTGTCTTTTGTTAAAATAATTTGTAAGTATAAGCTTGTTTCGTTATAGAATAACAAATCGTTAGATGATAATAAATCATGATACAATTAATAATATTAAAAACGATAAGTAAATGCAAGATGATTTTAAAATTAAAGGCTGTATGTAATTTTTTTATAAATAAAATATATTTTCTATTGAGTTATACATTATCGTAACAAAAGTTAGCCTTACATTTATTTATTACTGTTAAACACTATTTATGACATGTTTTTCATAAGGCAAGACAACCTTTTGATGTGCGTGACATACGCTTCGCCATAACAACGTGTTCGTCACTTTAAACAAAAGAGTATATTCTAGAACACATTTCGATCGATCGATTTTTTAGGAATTGTTTAACAAAATATATTTGCATTCTGCATTGTTTCTCTATATAAATTATAACTGTACCAAATTTCATACTCCTCAGACCGCATAATTTTCGAAAAAGGCATACAAAATTTTTGTTTCACGTATGGAAATACATATTTATGAGATATTTTAAATATTTTCATAATTTGACAACGTATAATATGTATTATATACAAGCTTGTTAGTCTTAATTTAAAGAAACTAAAAGATTTAAGTAACTTTTTGTCTTTATATATTTAATAAAGCAATTTTTGCATGTGTTAATACAAAGGGAAACATTTGTAAATTATGGGAGAAGTATTCATTTTATTCAAATTATATCTACATATTACATAAAAAACGTGTCATTTTATTAAGTATAAACCAATTGTAATAGTAGTTTGTTATGATAGAAATCGTGTATAAATTGTCGTTTGATGCAATATAAGTTCTGAATTTAAAAAAAATTAGATCATGATTTTATTTTATCATTTGAATGTTACATGATATCGATTGTAAATAAGACAAATAAACACACACGAAGCGCCCCAACAATATATTGGGAAAAAAAAAATCCACGAAACCTGAACTTCGAAAACCACCCAATATACATTCAAAAACAGCCAACCCCACACATTAAATTTCACCACCAAAACCAATCCAATAGCACCTGCTGTAACTTGAAAAAATCTAAAATAAACTTCCCATACAAACTAAATACCGAAACAGTGTTGCGGCCCGAGGCGCGGCGCGGCCGGTATATTTCCGACATAATACCGCTGCGTCGAGCGATTACTACTATATATTCTATATACATTTAATAGCTATACAGGCGTGCATAGAACTGGCCGTACTGGGGCCCGCCCCGCGCCGCGCTGCAGCGCTTCCTCCACACGACCGTCTAACTTAGTTGGATTATGAAGCGCTTCACCGCTGAACTACCTCGGAGCCCGGCTTATTATTATCGTAGATTGGCGTCGGCGCAACTACACGGCGTTAGAAGGACGTTCCGTTTTAAATATCAGGTTTTATTATTATGAAGAGCGGCGCGGCGGAGTGCGGACGAGGAGCGGAGAGCGGAGAGCGGAGAGATGGGAGGGGACGGAGGGCGGAGGGTTAGGACGTTTGTGGACGGGCGAGGAGGTCGCGTTGCGTCAGCGCGGACGCGGCCGTCGCGACGCCATCGCGCCCGCATTTTGAATACCTAAATAAAACCTACGCCAGCCTTGAACGACCTATAACGTTGTTTTGGGATTCCAAATAACCAAATATGACTTTTATTTCCTTGTGAATAAAGGTCTCGATGTTAAGCTGTTTCGGTTTAGAAATCGTAGTTTTTTTTGCTTTAGTTATATAAACTCTATATATAATATAATTGTATAAAAAAATAAAACCTATAAAATACAAAATAAAAAAAAAGAAAATAAATACAATATAGATATAGGGTAGAGCAAGGCTAAATATATGTAGAGCTATTCCATTCTATTTTTCTATCCTATTTTTTGTTGCAGAATAAAGACAATATTTTAAATTAAATATAACATAAAGTATATTAAAGGTAAAATAAAAATATAATATGAAAAATTAAAAATTAGATGACGGCGGGTCTTCGATTTATTCACATGTCACTGCTCCAGCTCACTAAATCCAAAATGTCAAACTCGTCTAATGAGTCCGAATTTCAAGGAAACTCACACACAAAGGAAAATCAACTGTATTTATATAAAAATAAGGTTTTATTTGATATAAGCAATGCTTTATTTACGTCAGACAAAGCCAAAGAGCAGTAATAGAGATAAAAACGAACGAAGAAAACATCGTCGCTGCGACAGCGATACCAACCAACGTGTATAATACCACGTCGTATAAACTAGATATTTGTTTATACGAAAATAAACTTTATAAAGTAGTTATTAAATACGAAAATTGCATAATCAAATATTGCAGTTGTCACAGATGCGTTCGAACGTCGGACGTAAGTCGCGAAATCGTAATGAGTTCGGAATAGAATATTTTAGAAATGACATATAATTGAATGTTTTTTTTCAAATAAAAATATTGTTTTAATTAAAATAATAATTATTCGTATATTATATATGGATTTTTAAATGATTTAAATATAAGATTTTTGTATTTGGTCTATTTCTACAGTACAATATAATAGTTGGTTTTATAGCGAATCAAATTTAAGGTTACCACTTCTATTGTAGTCGATTCTACGGTGATAATGAGATGAGTATATAGACTCCTCAGATCACCTGCGAAGAACGGACAAATTAAGGTGTACTAAAATCATATAAATACTTATTTAGAAAACGTATAAAAGTTTTAACGTAGCGGGACTCGAACCCGCGCCTCCTGGAAACCGATCAGGTCGGACCTGGTATTTTTCTTTCCTAAATGTGGATTAACACTTTAAAAATCATATATATCTACTTCTATATAGAATTTATCCATTTCAGAAAATAGTCAAATACTTATAAATCATATTTATATTAACCTGCATTTTTGAACAAAGGAGTGTATTGTTTCTTTGTTTCAATTTTTCCAGTGATCGTTGGAAATAATAAGCTATACGCGAATGTATTCGAAAAAATATTTTATTATTATTCATCTCGTTGAAGTTGTTGATTTTTTTTTCTTCTCCAACTCCGCCTCAGTGCTGGTGCTTTATCAGCTATATAGCTTTTTAAGCATTTTATCTTTAGTTGTCGAAAACGAGGCCTAAAAACCAGATGAGTTTGATTTTCAAGCATCTACGGTTATTTTTTAATGTTTTCTTAGTGTTATTATTATATTATATTATAAATATATGAATGCAAATGTTATAATTATTCTAAAGAAATTATTTTAAGTTATATTATATCAGAGTCCAGAGTTTAATTTGTAGGTATGTAAGATATGTTCATAAAATAATTGGTCATTATTTTTATATAGCTAAGCAATCCTGTGCTTATATGAGATTTGCACAAACAGACACTTTATATACCCAGTAATAATAACATTTATCTAGAGATTTTTTTTTATATATATATATATATATCATTATTTTCCTGCTGGTGGAAATTTAAACTAACTGATTTATACATATTGGATAATAGTCTTCCCCAAGTTAATATAAGCAGACAAAGTAGAGAACTCTTTTAGTCAGTTCTTGTTATAAATTATAAATGAAATATTTTATTTTAAAAATTTTAAATATTTACCTATCACATACCTATTGACCTATCACCTTTATATAATATTTACGATAATACTTTTGTCATTTTAAAATGTATTGTTAATTATATAATTATTTATTATTATATTATTTTCAACAATTTTTAACTAATCTCAAAAACAGAAATTTAATCAAATTTCAAACTATTTATTAAAAAATAAAATAAATAAATCAGCTTCACGCTGTATCCCGCACACTGCAGGGTAGGCAAAGGGAACCTAGTGTTAAGACACTCCGTTCCCCACTATTTATTTTTCAATGCAAATTCTGCATCGAGTGATACAAGCTTAACACGCTTCAATATATAAGTATATATAGCACAATGACGTATACAATGACTCAGTATCAAAAATGGGAACTTATATCGCTGTGATAGTAAGTTCAATCTGGACAGGGAAACCCGCTATGATATGAAACCAACATACTGTAATAATAAAATATTTTCCTTATATTAATTTCATTAAAAAAAATCTGTGTTTAATATCAGAGATATAGGTTAAATAGGAGGGTAATATGTAAAAAGTATAAGGATACCCAGAGGGCATGTATGAAGAGGTTGATGACAGTGGACGAGGCAAAAGAGGTATGCGGAGATCGTAGCGTTTGGCGCTCCGTTTTCACTGACTATCCCGCTCGGAATACAGCGTGAAGCTAAGTATAAGGAGGGTAGCAAAATTAGTGCAAAGTACGGTACTTCTTGACATAAATTAAAGAAATTATTTATTATATTATTAGAGTGCGAACGTAACAGTTTGAAAAACCTTAAGGAAAGTGGAAACAATAATGCAGAGTGGTTCGTCATTTGTTCTTTTAAAGTCCAACTACCCGAAAAAATGCAAATGCATTAAAAAAAATCAAATCAGCTTCACGCTGTATCCCGCACACAACAGGATAGGCAGAGGGAATCTAGTGTTAAGATACACCGTTCGCAACTTTCCGCCGAGTACAGGCTTTGTGTGTTGAGTGGCGGAACCCAACGCTGCGCTTTGCCTCGACACCAGAGCGAAGAAATGAAAATATAAATAAATGTATTTAAATATTTTATCTCCTCGACTGGAGATCGAACCCACAATCAATCGATTTTACAGTCACACTCTGTGCCCCTGCGCCACGACTCGAATTAAATTGTTATATTTATAATAACAATGATTCCTCATTGTAGAGTGGATTCTTATTTAGATACTCTAATATCTTTATTTGTTATACGAAAAACATTAATGAGAAAAATGTTTTAAAACTGTACCCGATCATACTGATTTTATTTCTACTATTGTTTAAAAATGGCAACAGGATAGTAACTCGGGGAAAATTCTCGATTAAAAGATGTTTATTAGCTACCTTCGTTATATTTTTATTAAATATGCAGGTACTTTGATGTTTTGCTGTATGTTGTATTTCACGAAAAACAGTAGAAGTTCGTAAGTAACACTACAATTTTTAATCAGAGAAATAAATATATTTTTTACATTAACTTTGGTAGGAATCGAACCAATACCCACCATGTACCGTAAGGTACCTAACATAAAATAATAAACACACTTATGTACAATAACGTGTAGGTAAAACAAAAGTAAAAAGTATGAACTATGAAAATAGTTTTAAAAATAACATCAATTATATGAAGAGAATAATTGCGTTTCTCTTAAATAATAAATCAAATCAGCTTTACGCTGTATTCCGCACACAGCAGGGTGGGTAGGCAGAGGGAACCTAATGTAGCGCGTACGCTCCGTTTCCCACTTTCCGCTGAAATCTGCATTAAGCGTTTGCGGAGTTGCGGAACTTAACGCCGTGTTTTTTGAGATTGTACCAGAGCGAAGGAATGAAAATATCAATTTACATTTCCTCGAGTGGGGATCGAACCCACAACAAATCGATTTTAAAGTCATACTTTGTGCCCGTGCGCCACGACTGGCCTCATCCCTTTCTCTTATTATACTTTATAACGACTAAGGTGTCACTTGTTTCATTATCAATTATAAATAAAAGAAAAAGAAAAAGAAAAAGAATATATAATCCTTCTTTATTTATTCAATGCAAGAGAAAAGTTTTTAAACTAATAGATTTATTGTCTAGTAATTTACTTATTTAATATTTTTTTTATTATTTGATATCTCATTTTTGTAAAATATTTCTTTCTACCTGCAGTAAATTGTTAAAAAGGAAAAGGGTAAATTTACTTATATATTTTTTTTAAATCCAATTTTGTACAAGCGTATTCTCGTATATGTTGGTGTCAGTTTTTTATCTGTATACAGTCTAACTTAAATAATGCTGCATTATTCTAATAAAATATAAATAAAACTAAATTCACCAACCAATAAATGAATGGCGGAATTAAATAAATAACCTGGTTGTATTCACCTGGTCGTGTATAAAAAAAAAGAGCATAAATTGACTGAACATATTGTCTCTAGTTTTTCTGCTTACTCTATTAAAGGCGGGTGTTTACATAGACAATATAAATATGATTTTAATTTCAAATTTTCTATACTTAAACTTGGAATTGAGAGTGTCTTAATGGGTACGGAGTGTCTTAAGATTAGGTTCCCAAGCCCAGTCTGCCTAGCCTGCTATGTGCAGGATACAGCGTGATGGTGTCACGCTGCTAAACAGAGGTTAATGACGGGTGGTGAGAGGCGAAAGAAGTGTGCAAATACTCTTGCCCTTATCGGGATAAAGCAAGAAACTAAAAAATAATAGATAATAATAAAGAACATTTACAAAACTTGAACTTTTTGTTTAGCGTACTGTTTAATCTGTTTTGATACAAATGTTTAAAATATGTATTAATTATTTTTATCCACACGCCAGATTTTAATAATTTGCTTGTTTTTTAACAATATTTTTATATTTAATTTAAGGAATAGATAAACTATTTGTTTCATCGTACAATGTGTAATTTGTGAATATCATTTTTTTTTATTTCTAGCAATCCACTCGCGGCTTCGCCCGCTATTTTCATTCACGGCTCACTCGGCTCCCCTCCCCTCCCTACGCCCAAGATCCTCCATATACAGACGATCCATTACGATTTTATTATAAATATATATAGATAATGAGCTTATATTAAAATTGCATGTAACATTTGATCAAAAATGACGAATGCGTAATGTTAATTCACGTTAGGGACCCAATAGTTAAATAGCATTCGATATTTTAATGCACCTATACCGCATTTTATTCATCTAGTTATTATAATTGACATCGTCCATATAGAAAGTCATTTTAGTGTTTAAATTATATTTTCAGCAAAAATAGTTCATTGTTTTGTTTTGAAGAACAATATTGGTATTGATTTCAGATGAAATATGGTTGTTAGGTATATTATATATAAATATATAATATTTATATTACGACATATCATTAAAATAAAACCAGTCGTGGCGCTGTAACACAAAGTGTGACTGTAAAACCGACTGGTGGATGGATTCCATTCCATTTCTTCGCTCTGGTGTCGTGGCAAAGCGCGGCGTTTAGTTCTGCCAGTCAACACGCAATGCCTCCAGAATTTGCCAGAAAGTGGGGAACGGAGTGTCTTAACATTAGGTTCCCTCTGCCTATCCTGCTGTGTGCGGGATACAGCGTGAAGCTGATTTGATTAAATTAGATCATTAAAACAGTGACACCACTATTTAGAAGGTGTCGTGGGGCTGGGGACAAACGATAGTTGTGGCTTCGATTTACATTCTAATAATTTATTGGAAATAAATTATTCTTTTTTCCCCCGCCACGGCAAAATAAAACAAATGAAACACATTCCACCATTCAACACACAAGGTCTCGAATTCGATTTCAGAAAATATAGTACTTATCTTGATACATGGTACAAGATTTTTTTAGCCACGATTTTCTTAACCACGCTGTATGCGGGATAAATAATGTAATTTATTTTATTAAAAAACGGTCAAGTAAATCGAGGCCAGTCGTGGCGCAAGGGCACAAAGTGTGACTGTAAAACCGATTGGTCCGACCCCCACTCGAGGAGATAAAATATTTATTTACATTTATATTTCCATTTCTTCGCTCTAGTGTCGAGGCAAAGAGCGGCGTTGAGTTCCGCCACTCAACAAGACTCAACTCTCCAGAATTCGGCAGAAAGTGGGGAACGGAGTGTCACTAGGTTCCCTCTGTCTACTCTGCTTTGTGCGGGATACAGCGTGAAGCTGATTTGGTCAAGTAAATTAAAACCGACGACCTTACCGGTAATATGGACTAACACTAGGCAAGGGCTATTAGTTGCGACCAAACGAAAAAACATAGCCGTATGAAACTGCAGATGAAAGTTAATATATTAATCTATACTTATAATATATTTTCTGTATAATAAAATTGTAACGGATCAATGTCTGTCCGTTTAAGAATAGTAATAAAACCCAAAACAATGATTTTTAAAACTTTTTTCTGTTTGTCTATTCGTTTATTCACGCTGATATCAGAAATTGTTTAACCGATTTAATTGCAGTTTTTACTATTTTATTCTTTTCACTTCCCTGAAAATTGTTTTATTTCAATCGGTTTATAAATAAAAGGTTATTCCATTGTAAAGAGCATTTTTCGGCAATGGCTATAAACAACTGTTTTATTAAATTGGCTGAATATATTTATATATGTAATACTGCATTTAAAATGATATTGATATTAGAAAACAAAAGATATATAAAGTAAATTAATAATTAGTAGTTCAAGCGGGCGAAGCCGCAAGCGGATATCTAGTAACAAATAAATACGATAAATATTCTATTAATAAACATAGCTATATATAAAAAGTTTTTGTTAAACAAAAGGATAGCGTAAATTGAATTTAATTTAGAACGGTTCGCAGTTTGCACTTTTGTTTGCTTCTAGATAGACGGTCCTCAAAGAGCCACTGGCTGTGTTTAGCGGTATTTTACTTCTTGCTATTTAACTTCTTTTTACTTATTCATTTATTAGTTACTATATAGTTAGATGTGAAATATTACATAAAATAGAGAAATTTCAAAGCTGAAAACTTGTTTCAATATATGCATATGATATATGTATCGTAATATTGTTTAAAATATTTATTCTTGAATAAAAAAAGATCGCCGTTTAAGAATTCTGCCTTGTAATTATAATATATCCAGACCTTCTTCTTTGTATAACTAGACAAAAGAACGTCAATATTATAAATATTTCAATATAATAAGACAAATCGCGGCGTTGTGTTCCGCCACTCAACACGCAATGTCCTGAAATTTTGGCAGAAAGTCGGGAGTGAAAAGATATACCTACGTAACTATAACGTAATACTAACAAATATTAATTATATGTGAAATGTATATGATTTTTCGACGTTTATCACTGTATCTGTCTGTCTACATATAATATGTGAGAAAAGAAATGTAAATTTTCGACAAATACACTCAAGTTTATCATTAAAATTTAACATTTACAACACTTTTAATGTAAGTTTTAAGACTTTTAAGTTACATTTCCACCATTCGTTCACAGAACAGGCACTACATTAAAACTAGTACCGCGATATAAACAATTATGTCATAGAGTACTAAAACAGCTAAACAAGCGGAAATTAAGAATATGCAACAATTTGAAAATTTTGTATGGGACCTGAGTCTATTAAAGCTTTGGAGTACATGAAAGCTGCTTGTGGAGACCACTGTGCGTGGAGGTGAGAATGGAGTTAAATATCAAGAGCTGCTTCGAGTTTTAGTGTTTTTATTATTGATATTTTTATTATTTTACTCTCCTAAGACAGTCTTGTGTATGCTGGTTTGCTGAATATGGACCTCCGTCTAGAAGGAAAGCTCGTAGAAAATAGAAATGTTTCCGAAAATCACGTTTGAACTTATAAATCCCAATCAATTTCGTCAAGATTGCGGCGTTGAATTCCGCTACTCAACACGCAATGTTTCTAGAAATCGGCGGAAATTGGGCAACGGAGTGTTTTAACACTAGATTCCTTCTGTCTACCCTGTTGTGTGCGGGATACAGCGTGAAGCTGATTTAATTTCGTTAAGATAGCAGCTGTAATGTGATATAAAACATTCAAAGGCCAAAAAATATTTAAAATGTACATTTAAGTCAAATTAAAATATTATTATAAAAGTGACAAATGAGGCCAGTCGCGGAGCAGTGACTGTAAACGCGACTGGTTGTGGATTCGATTCGATATTTATTTCAATGTGTGTTTCCATTTCTTCACTCTGGTGTCAGGGCACAGCGCGGCGTAGAGTTTCGCCACTCAACACACAATGCCTCCAAAATTCGGCGGTAAATGGGGAGCGGAGTATATTAGCACTAGGTTCCTTCTGCCTACCCTGCTGTGTGCGGGATACAGCGTCACAAGTATATGTCTAAGTAAAAAAATAAAAATAAAGTAATATAGACGTTACTACTATTATACTAAAAATATATAGGTATATTTTTTCTTTTACAAAAAGTCTGATTACGGCTACGTATATAATATATTCCATATATAGTAATATTTATTGTATTTTGATTTAATATAATAATTTGATTCACGTATTTTTACTCATCTTAGTGTTAAGTCACTCTTTTCTGTTTGAAAATACTGGTCTTATATATGTGTATAATGTTACATTTATTATACAAACTTTTCAATTTTAGCGTTTGACACACATTTCGTCGTCAGTTTATTTATTCATTTATTTACAAAAAAAATGGTCATTTCATTAATTAAATTGGTTTAGTTAAAGTTTTTTATTGATGTCTACAAATAAATTTGAGTTTTGAAATATGCTGTTCGCGTTTTTGGAGAGTATTAGTTTTAGTTATTTTTTAGCTTAGCGTTGTATCAGGCAAAGCCTAGATAAAGGAAACCTAGGAATCTAGTGAAAAGACACTACGTTCAACACCAGAGCGAAATATTAAAAATATTAAATGATTCATTTCTTCGAGCGGGAACGGAACCCACGACCTGTCGCGTTTACAATCACTCGATTGTTCCCCTGCACCAAGATTAACCTCTCTTTAGTTATTACATACATTGTAGTAATTGATTAGAACAGTATTTTTCTAATTTCTGGAATCTACTTACAAAGTAGCTTTATCGTTTAGTAACATGGTATGATGTATGTTAAATCGCGAAACTTTTAAACCGAACTAGGTTTGACCTCACTACCCATCGTCTATTGTCTTATGTATATTAATTAAATCAGCTTCACGCTGTATCCCGCACACAGCTGGGTAGGCAGAGGGAACCTAGTGTTAAGACACTCCGTTCTCAACTTTCTGCTGAATTCTGGAGACATTGCGTGATGAGTGGCAGATCTCAACGCCGCGCTTAACCTCGACACAAGAGCGAAGAAATTGAAATACAAATTTAAGTAAATATTTCATCTCCTAGAGTGGGGATCGAACCCATAACCAGTCGGTTTTATAGTCACACTTCGTGCCACTGCGCCACGACTGGTCTCATGTATATCTATACCACAACAACGTCCTATAACTTTTTATTTTGTCAAAATATAAATACCAATACAAGAATATCTTTACAAGAATCGTTAACTTTAGATCTAAATATAGTTTATAATATTTCTTAGTCAGACGCACATATTTATATATACATAGATATCACACTAATATTATAAATGCGAATGTGAGTTTGTTTGTAACGCTATCGCGCCTAAACTATTCGATCGATTTTCATGAAACTATGTACACATTATCTTAGAGATATTGGAAAGGTCATAGGATACTTTTTTTAAAATAAAAATATGTAATATATATATTTTTTGTCTATAATATAAAAATATTTTTAAGTGAAGAAGAAACTCTATATGAATCTCTAGTAAATATATAAAAAACCGGTTAAGTGTTGGCATATGCATTCGCTTTATATGAAATGAAGTATAAATTTATTTTTAATGGATTTTTACCTTTATTTGTATTGTAAAATTTCAAATTTCATAACTGTAGGTACACGAGAGTACCCTGTAGGTTACGCGGCGAATTTCATACAAAATGCATCAAAATCGATACATAAATCAGCTTCACGCTGTATCCCGGACACAGCAAGGTAGGTAGGGGGAACCTATTAGGCATTGCGTGTTGAGTGGCAGAACTCAACGCCGCGCTTAGCCTTTACACCAGAGCGAAGAAAATATAAATTTAAGTAAATATTTCATCTCCTCGAGTGGGGATCGAACCCACAACCAATCTCAGCCAACCAGCCTCGACACCAGATTTTACAGTCACACTTCGTGCCGCTGCGCCACGACTGGCCTCAGATACATAAATGATACATAAATGATCGTATATTTTAATTGATTTAACTTAGAAGCTTGATTTTTTCTGTACGCTAAGGGACCATAGACTTGAATATTCGATATTGATTTCAGATTGATATCTCCGCGCGATCCCGAGATAAACGCTCTTGACGGACGGACAGACGAACAAGAAAGTGATTCCATAAGGGTTCCGTTTTTACCTTTGGAGGGTCGGATGCCTAAAAACATGATTTTTCATGAGCCGCGAGTGGTTCTCTTGTATAGTAAATGCATAATATTTATTTATAAATAAGTTTCTAGGGAAAATGTATATATGACGAACATTTGCGTCATCTATATATCCATAATCACCAGTTGTCTCTCCGTAGCTCGACGTGTTTCTTCGTACAGGTTAGCACGCACGTGGTTACTGTTACAGGCAATTTTAAACTCTATTTTTATTAAAATAAGGTATGTTTTATAATTAGAAGCGAAATATGTTTCTAGTAGTTCTGATGCTAAAGCAATAGAAGTTTATATATGTGAAGGAAAAAAATGTAAAAATATATTTGCAATTTTTTTTTTAGGTCGTGTAGTGTTTAATTTAAAGGGATATTTTAAGTTATGATGAATTTTAGAATTAGATTTAGAGATAATTGAAGCAAAATCTAAATTTACAAAAATAATATAGTTTACAATCACCAATTCAGGAGTTCACCAATTACGACGACACGACAGGTTGTAGGTTCGATTGCCACTCTAAGAAGTATGCCGACTCGAATATATTAATTTCCTCGGTCTTGTATCGAGGCAAAACGCGGCGTTGACTTCCGCTCAAAACGCAATGCCTCCAGAATTCAGCGGAAAATGGAGAGTGGAGTGTCTCATCACTAGATTTCCTTTGCCTACACTGCAGACGAGATTTAACACTCCGTTCTTTTCATCTCTCCCACAATTTACACGAGATAAGAGAACATAAAAACAAATGAACTGTACAATTATTTTTTTCTAACTAAAACAATAAGTAGAACTCGCTTCAGCATAATCATCAAAGGACTACTCGTACTTGTATAGTACGGATTCTACGAAATGGTATATTTATGTAATGCATTTGAAGGTTATAATTGTTTGCGGCTGCGGCTCTGTGATAAGGCCCGGACTGTGAATACTTAAGTAAAAAGGTTACGGAAAACCTGTGCATTAGTTTCGCATTATATTGTAAAATCTTTTTATAAATATAGTTTATATAAAACCAGGCCGTTGAGGCCGGTCGTGGTGCGGTGAGTGGCGTTGTGGGTTCGATTTTTACTCAAGGTAATTTTATGTTGTGTTTCGAAACTCAACACGAAACGCCTCTAGGAGAATAGACAGAAGTAGAAGGCGTTTAACACTAGGCTCTCTTTGACTATCCCGCTATATGCGGAATACAGAGTGAACCTAATGGGGTGGATAAATAAAATATATATATTCTTGTACATTTTTATTATTGTAAGTTTCTTGATAATATATATAACTAGTCAGTATATCATTTGCAAGATTTATATGACCTTTTATATATATCGTAAATACAGTGGTACCAGTAGTACATATTCGTATACGTCACTGTACCAGTATATAGGAGTTGTGCAATTCAATATAATCAGTAATTTCACTGACTACTTTGCTATATTCAAATGTAACGTTAAACTATATTATTTTGTTTATTTTCACACCTTATCCTGCTCAGATCAAAAGGAACCTGGGAACCTAGAGATGACACTTTCGTTCTCCACTTTCCGTCGATTTCTTGAGGCACTGCGTATTGAGTGTAGGAACTTAACGCCGCGGTTTGCCTAGTTATCAGAGCGAGGAAAAGAGAAATATTAAATATTTCAAGAAAAAAAGTCCTGCTGAGTTAAAGTAATTTGACTTTGACTTTTTCATTTACTCGAGTGGGGATCGAACTTAGAACTTATCGCGCTTACAGTTTTACTCTTGTGCCCATGCGCCACAAAATTTATTTTTAGTATTAAATATATTTCTGTATTAATATAAATAAATAAATAAAAATAAATTCCTATAAAGAAGCAGCATGTAGGTTTTACCCCATCCAGCAATTACTTAGACATCGTTTGTCGTTCGCATTTCATATGCATTTGATATTTTTCCTTTTAATCTTTACTTATAAATAAATGTTAGTAATGTTTATAAAAATGGCTAAAGAAATTAAAATGTTTTTTTTATCTTAATTTTTTCGTTGATACATATTTACAAAACTTATTTCGTATTAAATAATAATCATTGAAATCAATATAGAGTTAAATATATTATATATTTTTTTCTAGGCCCGCTCTGCTAGTAGGAGCCTAATATTAAAACACTCCGCTGCCCACTTCTCGCCGAATTCTGGATATATTGCGCGTTGGGTAGCGGAACTGAACGCCGCGCATTTCCTCAACACCAGTTCCATATATTATTTATATTTTTTGATAAACGTGACACGCCATACCTTTTAGTTTTGAGTACCTTTCACTGTTTTCAGTCACGAAAAATGTTTAAAATTTTATCTTTAACCGCCATGCAGAAGTTATAGTCTAAGATGAATTCTGGAGTTAAGTCAAGCTCGTAAAACTGGTCGCTAATTTTACATTCCTTGATATCTTTGGCTTAATATTTTAATTTTCATAAAAGAAAGAAAGACTAGTCATTTTAAAGATTAATTTAAAGAAGAACCAAATTCTACTCTGATATTTAGAATATGCTTATATATTTTTAATTACGAAATAATTATTAATGTTTAAATAATGAAATATATTTTCATAACATATTTTCTTTTGTACGTAGCGGAAGTTCAAACTGCTGTTTGAGGTACAAGCGTGTATCTGTAACGTGAAGGTTGTGGGTTCCGTTCCTTCTAGGGGGAATCAATTGTTTATTAATATTTTTATTCTGGTATTGAGAGTTCCAGTCCAAGTGTGATTGTAAAGCCGACTGGTTGTGGGTTCGATCCCCACTCAAGGGGATGAAATATTTACTTAAATTTATATTTCCATTTCTTTGCTCTGGTGTCGAGGCAAAAAAAAGTTTTTACTCAAATAATAGCATTTAAAATATTTATTACATACAGTAACAGATTCGATATAGGACAAAGTGAAACAACACAGCTAGTTTAACTCATAAACAAGACGACACACTCTACGGAATTATATTTCATAATATTCTGAGCTGAGGCTCCGTGGACACGAGATAATCAAGCTCGATGAATGTTGATGGCATCTGAGCGCTGGTGCTGGTGTTAATGTATTTATTCTTTTATGATTCCCACTAAAGAGGTTCTTATAGAAAAAGGGGCAAGGTTAAAAATATTCTTCTTTTAAAATATTATAAATGTTGTGTGCTGAATAAAGTTGTCATTAAAGAAAATTATATATTTATAATTGCGTTAAATAAGAATTAGTAAAGATAGTTGAAGTGCTGTGCAGTATTGAACAGTCTTCTAAATAATGAAGCATTTATAATAAAATTTGATGTTAGGTTTCGTATATTTAATATTAGGTCAACTTTTTTTTTTATTAGCTTCACGCTGTATAGCAGCCGCATATAGCAGAATAGGCATAGGGAACATAGTGTTAAGACACTCCGTTTCTTATTTTTCGCCGTATTTTTCGAGGCATTGGATGTTGAATGGCGGAACTCATTGTCGGGCTTTTAATTTGGTGCCAGAGCGAAGTAATAAAAATATTAATAAATAATAAGTAATGTTCTTGAGTGAGAATCAAACTCATAACCGTCGGGTTACAGTCACAACTTTGCGCCTCTGCGGCACGACGATCTAAATTAGACAATCTGTGGATACAAAAGTTAAAGGCTTTTTTCTATTTCTCTTTTTGTTATTGTAAAACGTTCGGCCATACTAATAATGCAGTGAACTTGACATTTTCAAATGCACACTATTTAAATCATGAAAATCGACATATATGCTTTTGAAATCCATATTTAACCAGGACTGTGTCCTTTAGGATTTTTGGTATGATGTTACTTTCACTTCTTTTCGAGTCGATTAAATATCTTTTTTATATGAAAGTAAAATAAAAATATATTAATTCTAATGTACAGGTTACGGCATTTTGTCTCTCTGCCTTTTTATTAACACTGTGCAATATTTGGGTGGAGATCGGAGTTTTTTGACACTAGATAAATATAGGATACAGAGTAAAAATACTTAATATGGTCCACTTAGTCATAAGCAGTGTAGAAATTTTTCAAATCGACATATATGGCTTTGAAATCCATATTTAACGAGGACAGTGTCCAGGATTTTTGGTATGATGTTACTTTCACTTCTTTTAAATTCTAGGGTTCTATTATAATATAAAATAATTCATGTTGACAAAATAAATATAAACATAATACAAAACCTTTTAAGATTATAACTACAAATATACTTACAAAAATTATTTCTTATTAGTTATTTACTGATAATAATGTAAAATTATTTTCAATGTAGATACTATATATGAATATCGGAGGCCAGTAGTGGCGTAGGTACACACGCTTGTGACTTAAATGCGATAAGTTGTGGATTCGATTCCCATTAGAGGAGTAAAATATTTAATATTTTCAATTGGGCCGAGGTAAAAGTGCGGCGTTAAGTTCTGCCACTCTACACGCCATGCCTCCAGAATTCCACGGAAAGTGGGGAGCGGAGTTTCAACACTAGGTTTACTATGTACGGGATACAGCGTGAAGCTGAAAAAAGAAGAAAAAAAAACGATTTTACATAGATATATATAAATAAAGTTTGGAGGCTACCTACAGACAACATGGCCTGCTTTCTCACATAGCTGTAAAGTAAAGTGACACCAACTGAGGAGTCAGCTTTTCGTTCGAAGTCGTACAATTGAGAACTAAAATACATAGTTAGTAAAAATAGATTCGCGGTAAAATCATCTTTATTATAAGGGTTAAGATGTTATATTAAAATGACTAATATATTTTTATAGATGACGACTATACATGCAGAGAGTGCAGAATGTGTGGCTCATGCACATGGCGACATGTATTTATGTATGTTTGTATGTATATATGGATGCGCAAGCGCACCTTGCGCGTAAAAATACACTTAGTACTTAGCGATGATACCGACTTGCCTGTTGGATGGGTTTTTTGAATTTATCTATAATTGTAAAGTTTTTTTTTATTTTTATAGCATGATATACTAAAAAACGTCCATAATGTGAGAATTATTGGTATTAGTATTTATAAACAGTTTTGAAACATATATAAAATATTCCATATAATCGTATAAATAAAATAATTTTATATTCGGATATTAGAGTTTTTAAGCAGATTAAATTTATATTTATTATTGATTAAATATTTTTTTTATATAAAAATAAAATAAAAATATATTATTTTTAATATAGAAATTGCGGCGTTCTGTCTCTGCCATTTTATTACCAAGGTGCAATATTTGGGTGGAGAACAGAGTTTTTTGACATTAGATATACAGATACAGAATAAAAAAACTTAATATAGTCCACTACTCAGTCATAAGCAGGGTAGAAATTTCAAATGTATCAAACGACTTACAAATGTAAGCATAAAAATATAATTAAACATACATAACATAAATATAAAAAAAGAAAACCAAATCACAAATTAAATCACAAAATTATAAGTTTAAAAATAAAAATACCGCCATATTTAAAAGCGAACACCCGCCATCATACTGCCTCGTCACCTATAAGCAACGTCGACTACAGCGCGCCAACTAAAATAAACGCGAACGAATCACAAAAACATTTAATTTTCAGAACATTAGTTTTTAATATTCCCATTGAGTTAATAGGGTATGTAGTTTGAAATTACCGCCGAATCAGTTTTTCTCTTTGTTATATTATTGGGCAATATCGATCTGCGTACAACACATTGCTGCGGCGCGAGACTGCCGGCCCCACGCCGCCTGAACCGCACACGGCATGGACTGCGACCGTCTGAGCTGCTGTGCCGTGGGGTGCTCCGCTGCCGAGCTGGTCACCAACACGGCGAGGGCGTCGTCGCTGCTCAAGCAAGTGGCGCACTCTCGTGAGAGATGGCGGAACAGATAAATTTAAGGACTACATCAGATTTCGACAACTAATTTTGCTCTATATACATTGCTGCTTTTGGTAATAGATTATGTTGGTAGTATTGCGTTCAAGCAGCAACGTATTAGATACAATTTTAAATAATTGTTGATACGAGGAAAAGTTGTAATTCTGGGTCGCATGGCCACAGTGCTAGTGTGGCCTCGCGGCCCTCTTTGCCGCAACGCAAATCGTTGAAATCAAAACTTTCACGCTACGAGGCGCTACGAAGTTTTACTGCTACGAACTTCCTGCTACGTGGCGGCCAGTGCGCCCTGCACTCGGAACTTTGTTTGGAGAGCTTTTTTGTCTGTCACATTCTGTTATCAGCGCTGGAAACTTGAACTCCTTATGTCCGCGTCTTAGAACTCAATTTCCTTAGTTGTTGTATTTTATCGAAACATGCGAATATTTCCTCCTCACAATCAGTCGCTATCAGATTTGCAAATGTTTTTATTTGGTTTCGCTTATCACTACACCGTTGTCTATTAACGTACATAAAAACACAGAAATATTTTTTTTATTATTTATTTACAAACATATACAAACTATTTGGATATAAGAACATATTTCTGCGACATTGTTAAAATAAAGTTTCAAGTTTTGGATGTTAAAAATGTCAAATGTGTTAACTTGACGATTGTTCTACAAAGACTAGTCTAGAACTATAATATTTAACATACAAAAATATTATTTTGAAAGTTGTTAACATATAGTACCTACTACCTACTACCTAGCAGGTAGAAGCAGCAGCCAGTACCTGGTACCCGGCACTATAGTCGAGGGGCAAGACGTCGTTTTGTTGTACGAGTCGCAGGTGGGCCCGCGCGGCCGGGGCGCTGGGCGCTGGGCGCTCGCCGCTGGGCGCTCGGCGCTCGGCGCTCGGCGCGACGCCTCAGTCTGCGCTCGGCCTCCGCACGCAACGCTAGTGAGTGACGCCGTGCTGGTGACTTTGACAGTTGTTATCGTGATCGTGTGATGTTTTCGTATCGGAACTATGGTGTATCCCCATGAAAATGTGGAGTGATTTTCAGGTAAGATTTGTCACTTAGCGTACGCCACTAACAGACGCCTCGATGGCGGAGTGTCCGAATCATTTAATTTAAAATCATTTCTGAATCTCGCTTTTGTTGGGTAACAGTGACTTCGTTGAACGGGGAGTTTTAAAATATAAATGTGGTTGTCTTAGCTTCACGAAGGTTGCAATAAGTGTTGAATATCAGTTTAGTGACTTTTTTTATTATTTCAAATTTATGATTTTTTTTTAAATGTGACGACATTTTAAAAATTTCCAGTAGTGGACTTATTTATTATATCTTATTGCAAAATTATAAGATAAATTCCATTTAAATAAATTTATTTGTATTTTAAAATTATTTGCAAATGTGTTTTACAACGTCGGTTCTTAACTTATAACTTAGTTTTACTCTACCCACATATGCTTTTTCGTTACTCATAAGCTTTATATTTCGTGATACTAAAAGTTTGTATTTAAGACCAGACTTAAGTCCTTACATTGTTCCACATTTGTATAGCTTTTAACATAATTTTAAAGCAAATCTTAGGATCGCTAAATATGAATAAATATATTTCTTTGTTATATTTATATTATATTACGTTTATAAATTAACGTTTATAAGAAGACAATTCTATACGTTCATGAGATTACCCAAACACTAATTTATATGATAATTAATTACAAATTATATTATAGAAAAAAAATTGCTCCAAAATTTTCCTCAAATCCTATCGATGGGAAAGCGCGCCTTTTTTCGAATCTGACATCTCGGCGCGTTTCCGGCGACCTGTCAAACGTCATGTGATAGATAGAAGGGCATAGCGTTCCGTGGAGTTTTTAAATGATAATATAAAATGTCGACAACTGCGCGGCGCTCGACGCCCGACGCTCGAGGCGAACGGGGCGAGCGAGAACTCGTCAGAGAAATACGTGTGTGTTCGTCCCGCTCTATCTCGTGAACGCGTCTCGCTCTGTGAGTGTTTTTGTGCCGAAGCGGGTTTTTTGTCGGCGGGCGCGAGGCTGCCGGCGCCGCCAGCTCGACTCGACTCGACTCCACATTAATTACGGCGGTGGTCCGCCAAGTCGCCAGCTCCACTATTCTCTTGCCAGCGCCAACGCAGTTTACTTTCTATATAACGAACGTACTACTTGCTTATTTTTCGGCGGCGTACAGTGCTGTTGCTGTACCGTAACAACCGATTTTCTTTATTCTAATCGATTTATAAATATATTTTTATATTTTTTTTATTTTATTATATTATTAAACTTGTTAAACTATTTGAAAGTTAGTATTTTAGAACTAAATTTGTTTTTGATTATTAGTAAAAATGTTTCAATGTTATCTTAACCTCGTTCTATCCAACGAGTCGTTGGGTTTTCCTATGAGCGAGCGAGGGGCGTGTTGTCATGGCAACAGCTAGGGCACCGCGCCCTGTGAACACCGTACATTTTTTTATTTCGTTAAAACAATTTTTTCAAAAATCTTTTTCAATTAATAATGACAACTTATCATTAAAAGATTTAGCTTTATCATTGATAAAAAAAAAATGTTTTAAAATTAGCGATAATCAACTTTGGCGATAAAAGAGTTCAACGCATTGCCTTGAAAGGCGGAATTAAGAATGTTTCCAGGAAGTCTTGTAAAATGTAAAAAGTTACGGTTTTATCAATTTCTTATCAATTATATATATAGGCAATAAAGTTCAGTTCCCTTTGGGCCCCTGGCGTGGTGTAGGGTGAGGGGGTGGGGGGGCGAGGGTGCACTCAGGAATGCGACTTGTTGCAGTCACGTGCATCCGCCATCACACGTCACACGTAAACCGCTTACATCAAGGGATACAACTGAAACTTAGTTCTATAATGCTTTCAAAGTCAAACTTACTTATATTGTTTTGAATATGGTTAATGTAAATTATTATAAGATTTAGAAGGATTAGTTACGGAAAGATTTATACATAATTTTTATCTTAAATGATTTTTTATGTTAAATTTAATGTATATTTTTCTGTAGCTTCACGCTGTATCCCGTATATAGCAGAGTAGGTAGCTAGAAGTAACTTGGGAATCTAGTTTTAAGTCACTTCCGTTCTCCACATTGCGTGTTGAGTAGCGAAACTTAACGCCGCGCTTAGTTTCCTTACCAGAACGAGAAAATTAAAACATTAAATATATTTTAAGTTATATTTAAATTTACCCAATACATACAAAACAGCCTCTCCCATGTATCATAAAACACACAAAACTAGAACTAAAAGAGGTTAGAAAACCATCAACAATTAATACAATTAACAAGTGGCCAATCCTCAACAATCCGCGGCACTGGTCCTCCTCTCCATCTGTCACCACCACCACGTCGCGTCAAATACCAACCACGTGGTGCAAGTAAACACAATATAAACAAACGAATGAATGAATTTGCCGTAACGCATCCTACGTCATCGGAGAAGACACGCATAATAATAGCTTATGCAAACGAGGCGTCATTATGTAAAATATTATGGATCGTGTCGATATAATTTTCTTTTTTTTTTGCAGCTTCACGCTGTATCTCGTTTACGACGGGCTAGGCAGAGAGAATCTAGTGTTGAGACACTCTGTTTCCCATTATCAACCGAATTTTTGAGGCATTGTGCGTTGCGTGGCGGAGCTCAAAGCGTTTTACCTTGTTACCAGAACGAAGAAATGAAAATATTAATAAACAACAATTCATTCCTCCCATACGATTGAACCCACGACCGTCGCGTTTATTATAGTCAAACGCGTGTGCCACTGCGCCACGAAGGCCTCGAGCCGCCGTGTTTTGACGGCCAATAATTATAAGCCTATTGTGCGATTGAATGAGCTTGAAAGACATTACAATAATATAGGGCATCGACACCGCTATATGAATGGGCTAACGCAGAACACCTCTTTAGAAAAAATATGAACCTGAACCAATGTCAGGTGTATTGAAAGAATGCGAACGATTATATTTTTGTTATTGTATTATATTATTAGCTGGCCGATATTGTTTTTTTTTTGTAGTTTTATTGAGTTGGTTAGTGGCGGTAGTTTTTAATGCTTTGGCGCCGTTACCTGCTCAACTCGAGTATTTTTTTAAGTAAATCGAGAAGTCTATTACGACTATTTTCTTAGTAAGTTATATGATATTGAAAAAATGCGAAATCTAATTTCACATAAAAATCCCTTCATGTAATTTCTATAAAGATTGGGAAGCGGAGTGTCTTAGCACTCATCTCCCTCTGTCCACCCTATTACATGATCGGTACAGCGCAAAGCTGAGAAAACATATAACTCGTATATGTACGTCTTGAGCACACCATCACCAGAACAGACCAAACACTTTGACAACCGCAGGCGCGCTCCATATATTTGGTTTTGCGAAGGCCCCAGATACCGCCGACCCAATTACACGTCCATATAACAATATGCGAGTCGTTGAACTCCATTGCGGCCTACCGCCTATGTAAACAGTGCAGTAAACACGCGCCCAGACGCGCCGCCGCCGATAATTTATGTAAACACCACGTCATCTCAGGACTGATGTGATGTGTGTGCTTTTTTTTATTGCCATTTTCTTATTTTACTTCCAAGGTCAAGTTCGGGTCGGGGTGAAAGTTTGAGAACTATATATAGTGAATCTTTTGAGTTGTGTCTCGAGAAGTTGTGTCGTTAAGGAGTTTTGGTTGTGGATAGTGCAGAATATATGTACGTACATACATACAAACGTTGAATAGTTTTCTAGGTAGTTAACTTAAGTTGTAAAATAAGTTGTATTTTTGTTTTGCGTGATCGGTCGTAGCGCAGGGGCACAGGCGTGTGACTGTCAACTCGATAGGCTTGAGTTCGTTTTCTATTTGAAGAAATGAAATATTTAATATTTTCATTTCTTCGCTTCGGTTGAAGCAAAGCGCGACGTCGCTCAACACGCAATGTTCAAAATTCGGCGGAAATCGGAGAATGGAGTGTCTTAACACTTGATACACTTTGTCTGCCCTGTTGAGTGCGGGATACAGCATGAAGCAATAAAAATCCATTTTGTTTCTACATTTTTATAACAGGTAAAAAGGTAAAAAAAAATCTCGTGCACGTTCCACGCACGATATTCGATATACAAACGTACACAAGATTAAAAAAAACTCGTAAACTATTTAACCTGCCATTAGACACGAAACAAATGTAAACAAAGCATAATTGTGATTTATGATTTACTACAGACGCGCGTCGGCAAGTAGCGTAAAATCTCGTTTAGGTATAATAATGCGATAATAGCTTTATTATTATTAATAAATACCACTACAAATCTATTTCGTAGGTAGTTTGTGTATGAATGAGCGTACAAATGAATAAATGTTATTATTATAGCACGGCGGCCGGCCGCCGATATCGGTGGGTATGGGCTAAAACGTCATTTTATAATCATAAACTCATAAATAAACATGGTGACGTATCGCCGGTGATCGGTCGGAAGTGGGTAGACACGTGCGCAGATCGCAGATGACATGTAAACGCGATTATAGTGCGGTCAACGAGTCGTGGTCGTTTTGATGTTCGGTTTTTTTTGTTGTTATATTGTTTTTTTGGATAGGCGATATTGAAAGTATGAACAGTTGTAAATTAAAATCTGAATAGGTGTATATAGTTAAGTTGAGATCAGGCCACGACTTGTTGATCGCACTGTAATTATGTAACATTGTTTTGACATTCGACAACAACGACACATTTAGTGCGGACATTAAGTGGATCAACGAACTTGAGCCGTTTGCCGCTCAATGTTACGCAACGATCGGCGTTCGAGTGAGATTAATGCACGCGGATTATGGCACGCGATACGTTTCAATTTACGTTCCGTTTCCATTCATGAGTACGAGATAACGACGCGCTCTCGTTCCGTACGTTTGTTTGTTGATAGGCAACGGACGTCACTTGCACTTGCACTTGCACTTGTAGTTTACATACTTGATTCGTTGCGAAGTGCAAGCTATGTGTGGACACTTGCTGTTGTTATATTTGCTCCTGGAGTATCCACTTGGCTGTTTTAGGTATTCTTAGCTAGTACTAACTATACGAGCTAAACGTTATTCTAGTTTTTCAATTTAAAACTAAATACCACAATAATAAGACTTCGCTAGTAAGTGCACACAGCACATACACACATACGTGCTATCTAGCCGAATAACTTACTATTAACTACAAGTTTGAGAAGACGGAGGGGTGAAGGGAGTACGTCTTCTCTCATTGACGGTTGAAGCGGGCCGCGACACTTTCACTGCTCCGTTATTGCAGTCACTACGCGCCTACTGCACCCGCAGGGGGCCGCCCCAATGCATCCACCCCTCGCCACCCCCTCGCAGGGCACGCCGAATATAAGGGTGCATGTTCAAGAATACCATTCATTCTTAAGCTCATCCCCATTTCGTATATCTTATGGTATTACAGAAGTTTATTCAATCTCTTAAATTATCCTGATTCTTTTAAATGATAGGTTAGTAGTGCTTTCAGGTTCTCAAGTAGGTTTAACTGAAGCGTCGTAGGGTACTTTTGATATAAGGTGAAATGTGACACTGAGTGGGCGCACTCGAGAGCTATAAAGATTAGAATTACTAAAAAGTGACATTGTTTCGAAGACTTCCCGGGAGGTGAACAACCTGTCTCAGCACGTTCTTCCGTGACAATGTCGAATGGCAAGGAGACAGCCGACACGCCGTATGCTAATAGTAAAACGATTACAACACGTGAGCAATCAGTCTATCAGCGATCGTATCTCGAGTCTAGACGCGGCGAGGCGGGCGAGCAGTCGACTCGAAGTGGGTCAATGGTGAGGGCTCGCCATTATTTGCACAGCCGTGTGTCGGTCGAGGAGCGCGTCCCGTTCGGAGTGACAAGTGCTCGCGGGACGGGACGGGACGGGACGGGACGGAAGTTTGTAAACATCGCCAACCTTGCACCCGTCCGCCCGCACAGTCCGCACTATGTGCAACTGTGCATAGGTTCCCTCTAACGCCCAATATTAATAACCTATCTCCAACGTCAATCTTAGATTGTTTCATATATCTATTTAATCTCTAGATTGGACAGAAATATGAAACAATCTAAGATTGACGTTGGAGATAGGTTATTAATCTTGGGCGTAAGACTATAATGCAAATCGATTCAAACGTTTATTGAACGTGCGTGACGTCGACGTAATTCAACTGTAATTAAAGTATTATCGGCACCTCCAGTAGTAGAGTCAGTAGAGTGTACGCGGTACGTGTCCGCGTAGGCGTGACGGCGGCGGGCGCGAAGGAGAGACGGAGCGACCGCGGCGGGTGTCCCGCGGGCCGCGACTATCGGCGCCGGCTGCTGATTGATGGCCGATAGATAGATAGGTCGACATTGAACCCGTGCACGGCCACCGTAGATATATCTAGTGCGGACTTCCGCCGTGACGTCGCGCCCGTGACGCGCCCGCCCGCTGACGTGACGTAACGCGTACACATCCATATTCTTTTTGTTTACATTGTAAAGAATATTTACATAGTATTGCACTGCGGGGTCGTCGCCTTATCTCTTTTATTGCTTTTGGATTTTTGTTTATTTGTATTTTGTTATTAGCTTCCGTTTCGCTTTTCATTATTATGAAGTAAATCTAATTGTTTTACTATTCTGTTATCGTTTTCTTTAGTATATATATACTAGTATTAGAAATTTATAAGGAATTAGTCTAATTTCTTGTAGTTCATGAAGATAATATTGTGATTTAGAGCTAGGTATATTACTATTATCAGATACACTTGTCGATTGAGCAATACCCAAAGATTGGTAAAGTTAATATCGTAAAAGAACGCCTTTGACCTCTTATAGGATTGTTGTTAGTCATTCGACTAGAAGGCTCCAGGGACTAATCTTCTAAGTGCGCAGCCTTCAGAAGAGAGGGGTACGTCACCCGGGGGGTGGGGGTTCATTAAAAATTCATTCTTATTTCGTAGCGCTGCCGTAATCAGCCGCAAAGGGCTTCGGCTTTTCTCATTATTTAGTATCGCATCCATTAGTATCGTTAATTTTGAATGACTGTTGACAATGTTATTAGTAGGTTTTGTTCTTATTTGTGATATAGTTAACCTTATATTTAATTAATTAATATTGACTTATATGCCTGAAATGTTTTATTAATAATAATTTGTGTAGAAATAAGAAGCATTTTTAATAGTTTTCTTATAAATATATTTTCAAAATGACAAAACACACTAAGCTCACTACATAATGAATCAAATATTATTTGTTTTGTTTTGGTTTATATTATTTAATAGTTCAGAATTGACATATATATATTTATAATTGGATAATTACAGTAATGTAGTGGGTAGGTATGCGAATGTGTGGGTTTCGACACATTTCTGAGTTGGGGGTTACCTCCCTCCATCCCATAGCCTAAGTTACTACTACTTGTCTTATTCTAACTTGTTCTCGAATAAAAGTCGAAAAGTTTTCAGCCGACTATAGCGAGTGTCACTTACGAAATTAATAATTATTTAAAATATATCATATACTAAAAAAATCTTTATAATTAATTTAAACACAAATAACAATTACTATAATAATTATTGAACTATGCCAAAACATTTTTTTCTTAATAATGAATATGGGAAGTATATAATAATAATAATAAAAATAGATATTAAAACGTGAGTTTAAAGTGAGTTGCGATCGTAGTAGAAACTGCTCGTAGTCAGTACGCCCCCGCAAACGATCCCTCCCCCGCCTCCTCTAATCTTTTTTAGTCCTCCCATCCAGTCCGTGACGTCACTGCTCGCAGGTTTTTGCAATGAAAAAATGATTAAGCTTTTTTATCTGAAAAGGTTAAAGTCATACACGTCTAGCTAAAGCTGTTAGTTAGTTCGTATATAAATAAACATAAATTATCTACAATATATGAGGCAAGTCGTGACGTAGGGGCACAAAGTGTGACAGTAAAAGCTACTGGTTGTGGGTTCGATCCCCGCTCGAGGAAATGAAATATTTATTTAAATTTATATTTCCATTTCATAGCTCTGGTGTCTAGACAAAGTGCGGCGTTGAGTTCCACGGCCACTCAACACGCAATGCCTCCAGAATTCGGCGGAAAGCGGGGAACGGAGTGTCTTAGCACTAGGTTCCCTCTGCCTACCCTACTGTGCGGGATACAGCGTGAAGCTGATAAAAAAAATTACAATACTTGTTCATTTGTTCATAAAAAAAAGCCAATTTTAAAAAATGGTGCACATAAATGATGGGATGACGTCACAAAGTTTCGCTGACTTTTTTTGTATTAAACATATTAGAATATGGGGTAGCTATAGACAATAGTACCTGTACATGTGAATTTGTGAAACGGGACCCCAAACGGGTTCTCAGATACGGGATCGCAACGTGTTGATCCGATCGCTTCCAATACACGCATCAGATCAGCTGATCGGCTAGCGTTTTCCTTTTCATCTTTATATAATTAATAGATAGCCGCAGGCGGTGCGTCGTGGCCTGAGCTAAGACCGACTTTCGTACTACTGTATATAGCCTTACGAGTCTTATTCTAAAGCTGTCAATTTAATAAATCTACATCACATCTTTACCTTTATCAACTACAGTAGTGAAACGTCACTTCAATACAATATTTTACTTTGTTTTTAATTTACTTGACCAATTAAGAATTTATTTTTCTATATGCATACGTAGTTTGTAATTCTAAAGTAGGTTATTTATTTTAATTGTAATTAGAGTGATTTTTTTCTAATATTTTAATATAGACCTTGTTATGTCACAAAATGTGCGGCGTGGAAATTTCTCAACCGCTTAGCCATTGCAGGAGACCGCAACACTGCAGTGACGTTTGCACTGCATTTGCAAAGGCAAAGGTTGTTTCTATATCTTTTATTTGAATAGAGAGAACAGTCGTAGCTCAGAGCTATAAGCGTGCGACTGTAACCGCGACGGTTGTGGGTTCAATTCTCACTCGAGGATACGAAATATTTAATATTTCCTCGCTCTGCCAACGCGGCGGCAGAGCGCGGCGATGTCTTGCGCCACTCAACACGCAATGAGTAAAGAATTCGGCGGAAAGTGGGGAACGCAAATGTCTTAATGGGGACGGAGTATCTTAGCACTATGTTCCCAGGTTCCCCCTGCCTACCCTGCTTTGTGCAGTATACAGTAAAGCTAAAAGAATCATAAAAGACGAAGGGAGGAGTTAACCACCCGCATGTATTAACAAGGCCCCTATAAAAAATAATTAACAGGAATGGTGAACGCCCATGATCCATATAGCTGTCGCATTCGTGATAATTCATCGTCCAATTAGATCGTCATCATATTACCAGTAACTGGTAGACCGTACTGCGGACCAAAGTGGGACTTGCATAAAGTATTTCCACGTTGGGTAAGAGAACGTGTCTCGAGAGGCCGCGGAGTATCGAGCGGTCGGGCGGCGTGTCGCAACCGGCCACGGTCGCCGGCGTGAGGCAAGAGATGCGCGCGCGCAGCTGTCGCGCGTGTGGTGCGCCCGTGGTGCGCGTGTGGTGCGCGAGTGGTGCGCGTGTGTGGGTGACGTCGACGCGGCACTTTCACCACACTTTCGTCGCCGCTGGTGCGCTAAAAAACACAGCGCTATTAGACGGCTGCTATTAATACATGCGATGCGACGTGCACGCCGCGCGCCGTAACGATACGGAATTGATTTCTAAAACACTCAGAGTGAGTGCGACAAGCTTACCAAGCTATGTTTGTCCATCATATTCATATTAACGTTTGATTTTGCTTTAAAAATATGTAAGTAAACCTCGCTTAGTTTTAATGGTATTTAATAGTTATAGCGCCTAAGTTCTATTCGTGAAAATCATATTTGGATAAGGTTTTTGCTGCAGCCAGCTCATCTATAAATAATGGTTTCAGCGAGATGATTATTTATCCTGGTGCCCATCGCTAATTTTAAATGATACTCCGCCATCCACTGTACCTTTATTTCCAAAACGCGAAACAAGTAAAATCCATTTGTTGCTATCGCGCCTGTCTAATTAAGCTCTGTCATAGACTCTTCGAAGGCTCTATTACGAGCAGCCTCCAAACTTAGAGCGGACTATAACATTTGGTATTCAATCGGAGATTGGATTTTGTAGAAAATAACCTTTATTAGTGGGGAATTAAGGTCGAAATTGCTGGGGCGGAGCTTAATTTCGCTCAGTGTGACAATTACTGCGATGCGGCCCGCCCTCGCGCCGCCGCAATCGATAGGCCTAGCGGGCGCGGCGGGGGCGGGCGGGGGCGGCCGTGGTCATTACTTATGCAAAGCGACGGCACTCGTGACCATTCTCGTGCCCACCACACATCACCACCGTTCAGCACAATATAAAAAAATCTTTGAAACACGCTCAAAAATCTCGTTAAACATAATAATATGTAAAAAGAAGAAAAAAAATTAGGTATTGAAAAGCGTAATATCTTAAATTAAAAAAAAAAACAAAATGGTTTTGATAAAATGTTACATGAAGTATCTCCGTACTTGGCATGGACCCTAATCTCTAAGTTGGCAATGGGTTAGCGGGATTCATTACTGAATTCGGGGTATCCTCTTTGTGCGCTCCCTCGGGCGCCGGCCCTTCGTACTACGGTAAGGGTCGCTTTACGCGCTGTATGAACAAACGTACAGATGAATATAACGAAATTCTATTATATTTATATAATATAACAGCAAAAAATTCTATTATTTCATTAAAAGCTATTTTTGTATAAAAAAATAATTCTGGAGAATTAGTATTAGTTCCACTAATATCAGTTTAAAAAGTGTAGATAACTACTAAGAATAAGCTCATAAAAAAGTATGAGGAGGATCTGAAATATATTTGCGCGGGAAAAGTCATTGCCGCGTGTTGTAGCAAGTTTTCGTGGCGCGGGGGAGGTTTGGGGAGTATATAAGGAACCCGCCGCCCCATACTGCGCCCGTACCTAATGTAATTGGAACTGGAGCAGATCAGCTCGGTTGTTCGTTTGACTTCGAACACGTCTAAGATTGAAAATTCATTTTCTTTATACTTTCATGATATATGTATGTAGATACATTAAATCCATGGTGTAGGCATGCGACTATGATTTTTTTTCTGATCACCTATGACTAGGTTATGTAATTATGAATAAAATTATATAATAACTTATATTATAGAAATAATAACAATTTATTATTAATATTATATACATACTATTTATATAAAATAAATAAAAAATCTTGCAGACAGTTTTATGTGTATACATGCGCTTTTAATAATATACTTCTACATATAGATAACAGTAATAATAATAATATTAAATAACTATGTATTGTTTATATTTAAAAAAAAGTTATTAATAAAATAAACTTATTAATAAATTTAATGTAATAAATAGTAGCGTAGGACTAGCGGTCGGAATGTTGCAAGCATATCGCGTCTTATCAACGTCTTATCACCTTCAAGGTGACGGTCCGATGTAACCGCGAGATTGCCGCGTATCGTTCGCATTTGTTAATATATGTACTGTATATTCCATACATTCACTATATGGATGAATGGTGAAGAGTATTCTTTATTTTCTAATATTTATTTTAGTGGTACTGTAACTAGATAATAATTAAATAATTTAATTTAATTTTAGTTATAGACGAAAGTATTTCATTTCATACAATAATAAATATACAATTTAAATTTTATTTAAATACTTTTAATTTCAATTTCATATTTCAGAGAGATCTAATTTAAGCTGTATCCCGCACACAGTAGGGTAGGCAGAGGGACCCTAGTGTTAAGACACTCCGTTCCCCACTTTTTGCCGAATTCTGGAGGCATTGCGTGTTGAGAGGCAGAATTCAACGCCGCGCTTAGCCTCGACACCAGCGCAAAGAAATGGAAATATAAATTTAAGTAAATATTTTATCTCCTCGAGTGGGGATCGAACCCACAACCAGTCGGTTTTACAGTCACACTTCGTGCCGCTGCGCCACGACTGGCCTCAAGATCTAATTTCGATAATAGGATATTCGTGTAGTCATAATCAACAAAGGCGGCGCACTAAAACAAGTTAAATACATATTTTATCAAAGAAATTGTCATTGAATCATCGAAAGTGACTGCGATAAAGTTTATTTTTACGAATCGCGGCGAACGCGGCAATTATGTACATAATATCAACGAAGGCCACGTGTTCGGTTGACGTTAACAAAGTTTCCCGATGCGGAGGGAACTTTGTGACATGTGAGTGCTAGATACTTACTGTATGTGCCCCTCCTCGCCGCCCTCCGCCCTCGCCGCCGTGACTCAGCGGCGCCCTCGCGCGACGTCGCCCCGTCTGCCCCCATGGAAAATTTATACCCACCCTTTTCCCCAAGAATATTAGAATTCCTCCCGCTTAATACCGACTTTATGGTGCTGAAATACGATCTACTTTCCTGCACTGCGCATCATCAAGACAAAGGAGCTCTAGCAATTTTGTCAAAAACAAACCCTAACTCCAGAGCGATATAGCTTGTAATTTATGGGGACGAGGTGACTCACGTGCTACGAAACGCAACGTTGACACACGGTTTGGACGGCGTTTATTTCTCTATGAAAGTACTTTTTCCAAATTATTTTATTATAGTAAATTAATTTTCTTTACATAATGTATCTATGTGTTTTATATTTAAGGTAGTATGGCATTAGGCACTGTTAGATATTCCTATGTTATATTTTTAACAAAAAATATATATAAATATATAAGTTTAATAATAGTTGAAAGGCAAGCCAGCTTAAAAAGCTACATAGCTATAATTTTATTAGAAGTATATAGCGACGTCAGCTCGTCTGAGCTGAGTCGAGGCTCTCTCCCTGATATTTCGCGTCTCGAGAGCGTGTGCTCTCTCATCTCCTTAATTCGTCCTTCGCCGCAGCCCCCTCGACCCTCCCTTCCAGCGACGCCGCGGGGGAGGGTGCTCACTCTCTTGTTAAGCGGAGTTCGCCCCCTTTATTTATGCCTGGCGCGTGGTGGTGGGCGGCGGGGGCGAGGGCGGGCGGCGGCCGGGGGCGCTCTATCGACGTTCGCTCGTATCTATGTACTGGTGAATTAAGAGCGACTCGGCTTTCATTTTACTTTAAAGCTTCCACGCTCGTGTGCTCGCCTTTCAGCCAAATGACTCCGCGCTGCAAACTTCGCCTTTAGCCCCCACACGATACGGTCGCTAGTTCTGACGGGGTTTTATACGCCTTCAGTGTTTTATAACTTCAGAGAGAGCGTGGGGGTTGGGTTTTTGTGTAGTAGAAGGACTTTTTTGACGTACGTTTTTTATGTTTTATTCGTTTAGGGTTCGCTAAGATAACGATGTCATACTGGAGGTAAAGTGCGCTCCGAGAATCATGTTCCAAACTTCGAAATGATATTAAAATACCTATACGCTGCGCTGACTGTTTTTAATTTGCGGCATAAGCATTAAAACTGGCGATCAAAAGTTGAATCAAAACTTATTTTGAAGTAAGCGATGGAAACTATTTCACAAAGTTTCTTAGCGAGGACGGGTGGAGGGGGTGGCTAAGTGTACGCACAACGTCTTCAGAGAAAGTGAAATTTAGCACAAGTTTGGAGAAATACAACTCTACGTGGACCCCCCTCCGCCCTTTGTGGAGTCGTCTTTGAGGGGTGGCAGTCGGCGAACCCGGCTTATAACAATTAAGTTTATTTGCTCGCGCGTTTTCTACTTTGCCTCAGTAGGGAACATCATTTCGTTGCGCACCGTATATTTTAATAACAAAACAATCTTCCATATATTTTATCGTTTATTGGATTTTGTCACTTGGAACCGAAGCCTATAAAGTTTCAAACCGTCACCGCGTAAACAATGAAAAAATCGTGAAATATTTTCAAATTTCAAATGTTAATTGATATTTAGGAGCATAGGTGAAAAATCAGGAGAGTGAGTACCCTGTGATGGTTGAACGACCTTTGTTAAGGTGTCGCTTTCGGGCAGGTTATTTAGTGCGGCGGTGGGCGGCGGGCGGAGGGCGGAGGCCGGGGCGGCCGGGACACCCGGGTCGCCGGGCAACGCAACTGGGTCACTCCGGGCCTTCCACCGCCCACCAATTATGTACACGCTCGTTACCGGACACGCGTTTTTCAATCACATCCATATTTAATTGGGCATCACGGCCTGGAAATATGTACAGTCCTGTTCCACTAGGAACTTTATTTAAATTGCTGTGTCACCGTCCAAAAGCAATATGCTCTTTATTATATGTTTTATATATTAAATAATTAATTTGACAACATTAGTTGATGGATTTCACATTTAGTTATTATTTCTAGCGTAGCACCAATTCTAATTATCTCATAGTATTATAGAAAGGGAAACTTACTTAGTAGAAGTTAACTTGCCAAGCATCAAATGCGCGTATAAACTTGTTTCGTATAGCTCCTTACAAGACAGAGGCTGTGCCCTAACTTGTTGCATGGATGCACTGCGAAGGGTGCCCGGTGGGGCAGGGTGGGGAGATGGCGGGGGTGTAGCGTCTTTATAGTGAATGGGTGCGAGATGTCGTGGCCGGCGAGCGCGTATGGAGATGCCGCCATTGATAACCGTGACCTCGCCCTTATCGTGGACGTCTGTCGATGGATGGCCCTGCGTAGATTACGCTTTATATTCACATTGTTGCACCTGATCGGACTTATTCTGTTGTCATATTTAAACAAAAAAAATAATATTTCGTAAACGCATACAATCAATATTATGTCGAGCTATTTTTGAGGTATTTGTTAAGTTTGTAATATTTATAAGTATGTCATAATAGGCACTATGAGAAATGAAATTTCACATAATACTGACAAGATTTATCAGTTATATATTAGATGCAGTAAGGAGAGGAGGTAGCTTAGATGTTGTGATAACTATCAATAATTCAGGTATTAAAGACACTATGGTCGACAACACTTGTCGGACTATCTAAGCTGGCACGTGGGACGTGAGTATGCAAAGTTCACAAGACCGACCACCCCTATCGTTATGTTCAACCTTGACATTGGCCAGCACCCTAATGTCGTCGGATCGAAGCCATCTCCGGCACATAATAATAGTGTCGGCAGGATGAATGGGCACATTAGCGAGCGGCGCGGGCGGCGGCGCGGGCCCCGAGGGCGGCGGCGCGGGCTCCGAGGGCGGAGGCGCGGGCGGCGCGGCGGCCGGTGCCGAGTCATTACTTGCCCCCATTAATCACTGCAACAATCGGCCGATATCTCGCTATTTACAAACGCGGGAGCACGTGTCCGCCGCTCGTACTACGCGGAGTGTATTGACCCATTTAGATAGCTCGACCTTCGCGCGGCCATTGTGAGCGAAAAACATAAAAATAAGTTTTATTGCTGCGTCGTTATGCGGCCGTCACGCTCGCGCCCGCCGCCCGACAGCTGATCGCGACGTGACATTTTTATTTGATTCGCTCTCTTCCGGGGATTCTCCGAGATGCGTGCCGGTGACGTCACTGGCTGCCCGCACACGCCCGCTGCCTGATTTATTGTGCTAAAAGCGCACGAATCACGATCCGTGCTCCATCCCGCGGATCGGCGTGATTTATGCACTGCGTAGGTACTACGTAGTACGCGCCATCAGTCCGTCCGTCCGTCCTGCAATGTCAGTGCTAACCGCTGAGTGCCTTGAACCAGGCCTGCTTGCTGCACTTGCTAACTCGTGGTCCTCCTTTCGGTTTGCTAATTACATGATCGGTTTAGTTGTAATTCTATATTGTTCGCCGGTTAACTGGATGTTGGCCGCTGAACTGTGATTATAGAGGTGAATGGATTTTAGACATTTTGTCTCTACTATAGTATTGGCTTTTGGATACTGATTTTTAGTGTATTCGATTATGCTATTGATTGATCGATTTTTTTATAAGCATTTTACTTTAAAATATAGTTCACAACATTTTTGGTTAAAGTATAGACATTGTCAAAGTATATCGTAATACAATAATATTGCTGTAAAAGATGAGAAAGATTTAGATACTGTATGTATCTTTTTTATAGATGATTAACATATACGTAGTAAGTAGTACACAAAATATTCTCACAAATATAGGATATGTACATTTGTTTATAGCCATAACTATTTGAATGTATAGTCAGTGGACTTGAGAAGGAAATATCCGAGCGACTTGCGAGCAGCGAGGCCTTGCGCGAGTGGCGGACCGACATTCCTGTCATTCTGCCTACGGGCGGCGTTCGGGGAAGCGAATGCGTCATCCGCTGACAAAAACTAAAATTTTCCCTTTCATTGCATCAAGTGGCCGTGGCCACAGTCGCGGCTCGGCAAGTCGTCCATCATAATAAACGCATAACGCCACGTTCCGCACGCGCCCGCACAATGTAAACAATACGTTTCGGGAATTCCCTCACTTTTTATACGGACACACACACACATTCCTGAGGGATTCCTTTTGTTTGCACTTAAACGGTTCTCCATTTCGTTTTTTTTTTCCTTTGTCACCTTGGAACGCGGTGACGCCGCGGTCTTGCTAAACAGCGATGTACACGCATAACTTAAGACCTACAAAATGGCACAATATTGTTGAAATATTTTAGATATAAACGATAAGCACATCTTGTTATCATTACAAGATCGTTTTTCGAATGCCTAAACTTTATAAAGTAATAAAATAATTAATTATAATAAATATTTATTATATTTCATAATTACTTTTTATAAAAGTCTTATAAATGTACAGTAATATACATAATATATTTAGCATTCATTTAAAGACAGCTTCAGTATAAAAATACAAACAGCGAGCTATTTGTAAGTATGCAAAAACTAAAAAGTGTAGGCTAATATCAAAACGGGTCACAATATAAAAAGCTTAGCGAGGCAGTCGAAGTTGGTCGGTGGCGGCTCCGACGAGAACAGGATGTGAGACTGGTCGGCGCAGGCGCACACTCACACACACACACGCCGCCAGCTGCGCGTGCACACGGACACGGCCGCACGCACACAGCGCCGCGCGGCCTCGCCGCTCGCCGCTCACGGAAATGTGCGTGCCAGAGCGCCTTGGCGCTGAGCGGTTGAACCGAAACCCGAATATACGACCGACTGTACGACCAGTATAAGGAAAGTTTTACATTCGTTATACGAGCCTCGGTCACATTGAGCTCTTGGGTATTGCAACTTAACGAAGTTAATACTAATATTAATTATATATATGAACTTAAATAAATGAGCTATTTTTAGAATAAATTTATGTTGGTGTCGGTGATATTATCGGGAGCGATATTATTTTTGGTATAACGGCTATTTTTATTGGTTCGGAGGTTATTTAAAGACTGTTGGATTTCTTATTTATTATAGGTAATTTTAATGATACGAGTGAAAATATAATGTAATTAAACTTTTAATCATTTATATACTTATATGAACTATTTAAAAAATTAAAAAAAAAATCATATACTTACACAGGTAAAAATATGTGCCAACGAAACAGTAAAACGGAATCCATCATTATCGTCCACCAAATACATAATATGAAGGATGAAAATCTTTCCAACGGTACCAGAAGCACGGGCCAGGTCGATCTGTAATCTCCAACCACCTGTAACCACCACCACGCTGATAGCCCGCCGCTGATACCCACCCCATGAATGAGCTCGCGAACTCTATCACGTGCTCTATTGTACTGACAAGGAATGTTAATCGTAAATCGGTCATTCAATAGACTCTACAATTCGATATCGCAGATTAACACCACTTCACGCTATGGACGTTTGTGAATGGACGGCAAAAAATACTATACTATGTTAGGTTGGTTTGATTGTGGCGTGTTATTAATTTTGTTTTGATTTTAGTTTTAATATGTAGTTTTGTAATTTTATTACAAAATTCTATCCATTCGTATAAAAATCGCTAAAGTTATATTCATATTGGTTTTAATCATTTTCAATCTTATGTTAAATATAATCATTGAGTTTAACATAATAATTTAGATTTTCAATAATCAGTAAAATCTCCATATTATATTGTTAATAATACATAAAAATAAAAAAAAAGAAGCTAATTAACAAAAAGTGATGAGACTAGAAAAATTTTAATAAGCTCCCAATAATGCTGAGCTGGAGGGTTATTCCGTTCTCTGCCCCAGCCCAGCCCCATAAAACAGAGCGCAGCGCCCCACGCCGCGCGCCATCTACCCCATTTCATAGTGCTCTATAATATAACGTTCGCCGGCGCGTAGGTAGCTGTAGCGTTAGATGGGAGCGGACGGCCGCTACGCGATGTTATTACGAGCGCGCCTGTGTGCGCGTGCTGTGTGCACGGACGCGCTCACACACACGCGCACCGACACCCCCCCTCCGCCCGCCCGCCGCCTCGCCTCCTCCCCTCCCCGCCCCGCCGCCCGCCGCGGCCCTCGCCCGCTCGACGACGACGCGGCTTAGCGCGCTGTGAGGCAATGCCGTATCGCCAGCCATTTCCATTTTATTTATTCACTCTTTATAATATCTATATATTATAGAAAGTCCGCCCGACGAGCCCCTCTGTTACAACTTTCCTGCGTTTACACGAGGTGTACGCAACTCTCGCTGCTCTATCTTTAAATTGATGACTCTACAAAACTCTATATTTATAATTATTTGTAAGCTTTTTTCGTTTGTATTTTACGTTATTATATTACAATGTAATATTGTAAAATTAAATATAATAACGAACAAAGCCATAATGTCATACGTTGGGAACGAAGCGTTTTAAATAAAAGATAGATATTTCCAAGTTGAAGCGCACGGAGCGAGCGCTACGCGGCGCGCATCAGAAAAAGAACTTTACAAGATTAGAAAGAGCGCGCGGCGCGGCAACAGCGCGCGGCCACGTTCCAGCGAGCGGAGCGGCAACGGCGCCTACGTCATACACTAAATTTATTTCGACTCGCGCCAGCGCCGGCGTCGCCCGCTCCGGTCAGCAATGGAGGATAAAGGGGTGACGCAAAAATGATTATTTTGCAGCACAGCGATGACTGTCCGCGGTGATGACTGTCCGCCATCATGAGTGCTGAGTCAACGTGCCTCGTAAAACATCGCCTCGCTTAGCAAACGAGCCTCGATTTCGTTATATTCTCTACAGCACTTGTTGCAACGTCTTGAAATAACATTAGAACGATTTGAAATTTTCGTTTCTAGTTATTTTTAATGAGTTATAATGAAATAAAAATTGCAAAGCGTTGTTTGTTATAGGATATATAGGGCACATTTTTTTTCAAATTATAGCTGTTTCACGCTTATAGGGGGATAGGCAAAGGCAATCTTATTTCTTAACGAGTGTCTTCACTCGAATTTTTTGCGGGTTGGGTGACGGAACTTAACACCGCGCTTTTTTTTGTAGAACACGTATCAATCATATAAGGCTCTACACTTAAGTATATATCTGCGAGGTGCGTAGACGTGTGCCACCTAATGTGCACGGTAGTGGCAGGTGCACAGGCATCTGCTGCTCGTGGGTTCGCCAACAATTTATTTTTTAAAACTTCCCTTTTTACTTGCCTTCTTTGACACATTGCAAGACTTCGTAGTAGAGCGAGCGTTGCATCGTATTCTTAGCTATTTGAAACATAGAGTCGATGCAGCTGCTGTTAGAGTCGATAGTTCAACTACTAAAAAAATTAAAATTATAATATATATACTTAAGAATAAATATATTATTTAATTATGATTGTTATATATGTATAATATCTATTTACTTGTATTTTATTTTATTGCCGTAACTTAGAGATATATCAATTCATGTACATTATTACTATTCTGCTCACTTCTCTTCAGTTAATACTTTTGTAAATTATAAAAACGTTTTTGAAAGAATGCGTCAGTCGTCCGGGTAAATCCCTCGGTTGTGTTTGGGAACACGAATTCTCTACCTGGGCCGATCTGCAGGGGTTGCTCCCCGGGTGCATATTGTACCCAAAAAAAGGGAAGGGTCGCTGTACAAAGCATGTTGGGTTCAGGTATCTATAGCTTGCGATGTCGTTGTGTTGAAGGGATCCTGAGAGTTTGTCGAGTTTCAAGGGAGAATCAGTATGCTAAATCTGTGATAAAAAAATTTAAACCAAAGTATTTGTTTTTTTTAGGAAAGGGTCTTTCCTTTTTACTGTTCTATTGTCAACAGAAAATTTATAATTTTCATAGAAAATTTATCTTTTATCATTTCATTAAAGTTATAGTTTTTTAAAAATTGATGGATGGTTATTCCGTAGAAAACATTTTAAATTATAATTTTAATTTCATAGATAATACAAGTTTAATGGTGTCGGGCAACGTGAGAAAAAGTGTCCGATAATCTTAATATTAATAAATATTAATGATTGTTAAGTATAATGAACTCGTTTTATTAAAGTATATTTTGTTGTTCTTGCAGGGCTCGGGTGGCGGGTGCGGCGCCAAGCGGCGCGCCGGCTCCCCGTGCGAGGGCGGCGGTAAGGTCGCGCGCTGGGAGGACTCCATCGCGCGGCTGGAGGCGGTGGCGGCGGGCGCGGGCGGCGGCGAGTGCTGGCGCGCCGAGGACGAGGAGCGGCGCGCGTGCCGGCGGCGCTGGTGCGGCGGCTGGTGCGGCGCGCACGACACCATCCGCGCCGAGAACGGCAAGTCCTACCTGGAGCTGGGCGGCGCGGCCGCGCGCGCCTGCTGCGACGGCCGCGCCGCCGGCCGCTGCGCCTCGCGCCGCTGCTACCGCGAGCGCCGCCTCAAGATGATGAACCTGTGCGCGCTCAAGCTGGCGCGCTTCCGCCAGACCGCCGACCCCTCGCTGCGCCGCTCCGTGCTCGTGTGCAACACGCTGCGCGGCATCGAGCGCGAGATGGAGCGCGAGAGCGCCGAGGAGGCGCCCGCGCCCACGCCGCTGGACGCCGT
>JAATLQ010026782.1:0-34330 GCA_013421005.1 Heliconius erato x Heliconius himera
CCCTCTACCTCTCTTACCGCTCACTTTTCCATCATAAATCTTTTTTGCCATTCTTTCATCACTCATTCGTTCGACGTGCCCAAACCAGCTGAGCACGTTCTTCTTCATTCTCACCGTGACATCCTCGCTAGTACCTGCCATTCTGTGTACCTCTTCATTGCGGATTCGATCAGCTAAGCTGACTCCGCATATCCTACGAAGAGATCGCATCTCCACAGCATTCATCTTTCTTTCATTCTAATCTCTCTTTCTTTCTTCTTCTGTATTTATATCCTAAGCCAATGAGTAATTCATTACTCAAATTATTTTTTAACATGAATACATTTTTTTTAATAATGTTATTTATTAATGGTTAATATTGAATTAAGGCGTACGGCGTAGTGCGGTCAACAAGTCGTGGCCGCCCTGAAGTTACAATTTTTTGAATTTTTGTGCAATTTTCATTCGGGAAGAAAATAATCAAATTTTAGGAAATACCTAAAATCACATCTGCGCAGCCATCTACAGCTAACTTCAGAGCGGCCACGACTCTTTGGTCGTACTATATGTACTTTCATACTGTTCTAAACGACATTGTTTTGTCAGTGTTAGTTTATTTTAAGTGATTTTGTTTTGGACATTTCCTTGTGCTGATATAAAATTTGAAATTGTGTTTCATTGTACCATAATAAAATTTCAAGCTCTTGTTGCCACAATGACATGGTTTTAAAAGAATGACAGCCGCGGCGTTCAGTTCCGCCAGTCTGCAGGCAATATATCAAACATTAAGCGAATAGTGGGAAATGGAGTTTCTTAACACTAGGTTCCCTTTACATATGTGAGATTCAGTGTGGAGGTAAAAATGTGATTAGCAATAACATTTAGTTATCTTTATCAGCGTTACGTTGACGCACTTTTTATATTCCTATCATACGGCCCTTGTAAATGAAATTTGTAGATTCAGTCAAAAAAATGGCCTGATATTGTATATATTTATTGTATTTAGTGAGCCAAAATATCTTGCCCATTTAAGCAGAGTATACAGACAGGACAATTGATATAAATGACGTTATATTAAAAACTAGACAACATTTTTAGGACTTAATAACATAAAAAAATGACATTTTTCGTTATAATAATTTGGCAATAGAGCATCTAGAACAACCTAAATCAATAATCCCAAGACACTACCACCATTCATTACATAAGGGCCCACATGCATACATACAGAGTAAATAGATTTAAAAGAGATTTAAGACACTAGAACTATAAACAAACTACAATACAATTAAGGTAGGTTAATCTGAAATCGATAGGAAGCCTATGGCGCAACTGTTAGGTTTCTGTTCACAGGTGATCGCCTCGACCCGTACAGATGTTACTTAATAAACATTGTTATTATTTAATTAGAAAATAAAAACATATAGAAAAATATTTGCATAGTATACAGGGGGGACCCCTCGGTTGATCTTGGATAATGCAGTATCGATGATACTGGAGGAAGGTCACGTAAAACCATGAGGGCCCCCCGGAGGGTATACATGAGGTTAATGACAGTGAACGAAGTGACAGAGATATGCAGAGGAGGAAGTGTTCAGTACTCTGTTCTTTGTGGATTCCTCGCTTGAAGTATAGAGTGAAACTAAAGGCAGAACTGCCTTCCAAGCCGATGATAGCTTCCTTTAGAACTGACAATACTGACATTTCTATGTAATGGATATCGATTCCTTTTGAGGAAAGGAGCCTAATTGAATAAAGAATATATTGATTTCAATTTTTAAAAAATTATAAAATACTTAATATTATTTTCCATTATAACTAACTTCAGGGTCTATTGTTTCTTAGGAACAATATTGACTTTTTAATGAGGTAATTGAAAACTACTTGTTATCGCCCAGCATTTTGTAAATTTGTACCTACATTCTTTTTTAAATTTTCAACAAAACAAGTAATGCCAAAGTAAATTAATACAATAAAAATTATATAAATTAAATATTGTAATTACTTGGTAGCTGCTGACAATTTTACTCCTGATTAAAATATTTTTTTATTATACGAATTTTTTTATACTTTTGCATAAATGTTAGATACCTACTGCTTTTAAGTATAGCCTAGCCTGACATGTGTCTATATAAAATAATATAAAACTCTTCCGTTGCTGAGTGACTGACAGACAACGTACTTGACTTCCCTAAGAAAACCTTAGGGAAAAAGAAAAAAAGTGATCTCCCTTCTACCTCCGAAATCCATAACAACAAATGTTAAAGACTAATTTCGAAGTTGTATTAAACATGACACTCTTTAGCGCAGTCTACTGCTTAATGAAGCAGTTTTTTATATGAAGACAGTTAAGAAACCCCATTTCCAATATCCTTAAATGGATAAAAACATTACGTTCGTATGCACTTTTTAAGTAAGTATAAATGTTCTTCGAAATGTTGTATTGAATTTACAACCCTCGCGTGTACATATTAAGTGGTTTTCATTTCTTGAATACTTAATAAATATTTAACATATAAGTTGTTGTAGAAATAGTTCTAATTAAGGCAATCTTGCTATGTTACAAGCATTTTTCGTACAAAATATATACATATCTCAACAAAATTTGTAAAATCTTTGCCATTGCTTACATTATAAGAAAAACGTGACGCAGGGGAACTAACGTGCGACTGTAAACGCAAAGGCTGTGGGTTCGAATTCCACTTGGAGGAATTAAATATTTAATGTTTTTATGTGCCTTGCTCTGGTAATGCAGCAAACCAAAGCGTTGAGTAACATCAATCAACACACAATATCGCCTGAAGGTAAGAGAGACAGGGGAAGAACTTGGTTGACCTTCGAGAACCCAGTATCAAAGATACTAGAGGAAGTATGAGGATCTTTCGAATGTATGAAGAGGTTGATGATAGTGGACGAGGGGAGAGGCAGTTAGGGATAAACTTTACATTTACAAAAAATATTAGATCATTCCAAGTTGCAGCAGAATTTCGATCTTGAGTCCCAACATCTATAGATATTTTCTGTACAGATTTATCAACTAGCTAAGCTAGTACTAATTAACACCTTTTAGAATTATATTATACTTAATATAATTTACTGAACAAATGATCAAATAATCAAAAAAACTTATTAATACTACAAGTTTAACGTACAAATAATATAATGAGTAACAACGTCAATACATACCTACAATTATAGATATTTTCATTAATACTAAGAACTGTATGGGGAAAGCCGAAGGGGAACGCTTAATCATCCTATTCGTTGAACAAAACAAAAATGAAACTGATGTAACGAAATAGTCATGGGGTTCTTATTTGCGTAAAATCCGCTAACTTTAACAGTTTTATTATAGAGTCGGTAAGGTTATATTAATTCTTCGTTTTAAAAAAATGTATCACACTTAAGCTGAGAAATGTATAACTTATATATTAATTAAATATTAAATTATTTTCTAATACAAAATAATAAATCCAAAAATAAACTAAAAACCAATAGAAAAAATAACCTGTGTTTCGATGCCATGTCGTCTACTAATCTTTGCCACAAAACAAACAAATCAATTAAAAAAGTTTTAAAAAATGCACTCCAATTAAAAAAAACGCGACGCGTCAATGTCATTACCACTGGCCGCTGTAACGGTAATGCACGCATGACGCGTGTGTACAGTACGGTTGACGAGTCGCGGCCGCTTTGAACGTAGCTGTAGATAGCTGCGCAGACTTGATTTTTCTTATTATATATTATTTTCTTTCCCAGTCAACAGTGCGCAAAAGTTCAGAGAGCCTAACTTCAGGGCGGCAAAGACTCGTCGACCCTACAGTAGAGGCACGGACTAATATCGTAAAGCTGGTTATATATAGGAAAAACCATACATTGAAAAAAAAAAACCTTTATCTTGGATATTACGTCACGTTAATAAAGCTATTTTTATAATATACACAAAAGACCAAAAAAATTACATTTATATTATGGGTTTAAGTAAAGTGTGACTCAACCCGATACTCTTTACGCTAACTTTCTCGATAAATAATCAGACCGGAGAAATAAGGTGTAAACATAAAGCAAATAATATTTTTTTAATCTACATACAAAATTTTACTTGTAAACACGAAATCAAATAAAATCATCATTAATTTTAAGAATGTGTGTCGAGAATTTAGATATTTATAAATAAGAGATAATAAACACAAAGTAGGTGATTTAAATCAAATTAAAATCAAAGTAGTTCTCATTAACATTATTTTAAATTTATAATCAAACAACGAAACAGGTGTTAGTTGTACGTCGGAGTCGTGACAAAGTGAAAGGATGCTTTCTCTATTTAAATAAGTATTTGAAATAAATATTTCTTATACATACAATCACATGTGAGGAAGCCGAATAGGTATATGAAAAAAGCAAAGCTGATTCACGCTTTATTCCGCATATCATTGCAGGATACACCAAAGGTCTGAATAAAACATAGTGTTGAGTGCGAGGAGTGTCCGTTTCTCACAAACCGCCTTCTTTTCGAGACGTTTCGTAGATTGATAAGACTCAACGCTATGCTTTGTTTACCAGAGGGGACTCAGAGTCTGTGAACCTAGAGTTAAGACACTCCGTTAATATGAAATTAATACTAATAAAACATTCCCCTGAGAAGAACTGAACGCCGGATCATCAAAATCTATAAGTCTTTTCCCAATCACAATCCTGAAATTGGTATAGAACTCTCTGTGGGCGACCGTCCGACTCGCGCTTGGTCGGTTATTTCTTAAATACACTAATACAAACATTTCTACATTTCAAGCGGGCGCAGCCGCACGGGGGCCGCTAGTATTCAAAAAAGATGTTATCTACATTCAATTTCTAATTTTAGTCTATAAAAAATAAATAAATGTAAGTATAGGTCTGATGCCCGTAATGCCCGTTAAATGTTATTCGGCATCTTTGAGTGTCGTTAAACTTAATTATTTTCTTTGACAAAAAACATGCGCATACGCATAAAACCTCATCTTTATTTATATGTATGTATAATATTAGCGTGAATGTACTTTTTTTTTATGTCATACAAGTTCTTTTAATGTTTTGTATGATTAAAATATTTCATAATAAAGTGCATTGGCCCGTTGGTCAGTTATACATATTTGCCACCGACAATCTATATAATTGGGTATTCTATAAAATACCTCGGCAATTTATAAAATACCTAAAACGCGTAAGTAATGTATGAAATGTTACTTATGGGATCACTAGAAATTATAAACAACATAGATGAATTTTCCGAATTTAGAGAAAAAAAACTATCTGAAAGTGAAGCGGATAAAGCAGGAGAATATAGTGATTCCTTTGACGAATGCGAGTCCTCAGTTAAAGAAAGTGAAGAAGACGAATATTTAATTTCAAATATTTTGAACGTACGACGAGGACCAAAAAAACCGTTATCGAGTTCAGAAAGCGAAAGTGATGTGGTAAGCTGATCTACTGAAATTGCGGCTGATGGTACAATTTGATAAGAAATTTCAAACCAAGGTTCAGTCAAAACCAGTCAAAACACCTGGAAGAATTGCAATTTATGATGTTTTTAGAGAAGTTGATGGTCCGACAGCGTATGCTAAACGAAGGGTAATGAAACACATAAGAAAATATACAGAAAAAGAAGCGTTTCGAATATTAGGAACTGCATATATTTTGTATAACATTAACGTTACAGAAGAGATTCATATAGTGATTTATGTAAAATCAATAAATACTGTTTAATTTTAAAAATACACATTGTTTTCTTTATTTAAAATAAATGTATCCCGCACATAGGAGGGTAGGCAGAGGGAACCTAGTGTTAAGACATACCATTTTTGGACACCCACTTTCCGCCAAGTTTTGGAGGCATTGCGTGTTGAGTGGCGGAACTCAACGCCGCGCTTTGCCTCGATAATAATAAAAAGTGCTCTAGTGATCTAATCAATATAAATAAAGTAGGTGCATAAGCTTATTGTATAAAAATATTTACTGTCTAAAATGGTGTCTCGTAGACTACCAAGTCCACAAATTAAGCCACGTGAGTCGCAGAGGGTTAACCTAACCATGTTCTATTCATCATTTGCCAATCACATCTACATATATAATAACTAAAAAAAATTGATAACCATTATGTCAATCCATTTAATTTTATGTGCCTCGTAACATTATAATTACGCAAGAACAGTGGAAAGTGTGTCATCGCCTTAACGGTGGTGGTTAGGTAACGTGGGCGGAAGCACTAGAGGGCTCCCAAAGGTGAGTACAGTGGTAACGTCGTATATACTATGATGGTGGTAGTGGGTTAGGTCGACTTGCAACTATGTAAGAAAATCTAAGAGACTCAATTTGAAAACAAATCTACAGTACGGTCGACGGGGTGTGGCCGTTTAGAAGTTAGGCTTTCTGAATTTTTGCGTAAAAATCCTACAGTAAAATTTGCGCCGAGATGTACTATAAAAAGTGTTAATTTTTAAATTGTAGGAACAACTAACAAATGCAAAAGTAACGACTGACCTGACCTAGATCACGAATTCAATTCCCAAATATAACAGATATTTGTATGGTTTTTTAAAGATGTATAATACATCTCACATATAGCAGGAAAAACAGAGAGAACCTAGTGTCAAAACACTATCTCTCCGGCGAAGCTTATCTTACCAGAGCGGGGAAATGTAGACAATCAACAATAAGATAATCCCTCAATTAGGCATCGAATACACAACCATCGCGTTTAGATTATCTCTACATGCATATAAATAACATTCTCACGAATCAGGATCGAATCCACAACCAATATGTGTACATTTAAACTGAGCTACGACGGCCTTAGTACATTTTTTTAGTTAGTATTTTCACAATACACTCCTAATATATGAACGTATGCTAATTAGTCATCGTACATATGGCTTCTAAACGATGCATCACGTTAAAAATATGTTATCTATATATGTATAAAAATTGTGTTTTTTTTTATCTCTAATGATACAGTGTCTTGACTTTGCAAAATAAACGGATAAGGCGATTGTAGTCTATTGTATTATATGTATAGTATAATAGTAATATTATAATTTACTAGTTTCTTTTCGAGGTCTCGTAGTGCAGGGGCACAAGGGTAACCTTAACACTAGGTTCCCTCTGCCTACCTTACTGTTTGCAGAATACAGCGTAAAACAGATTTGATTTTATTTTTTTATTGGTTTTTATAAGTTTTTGTAAAAGCAAAAAGACATAACATTCCAAGTGCTTGACGAACTCTGATCCCAAGTACTGTGGGTTACCTAGATTTTTATATATGATATTTTTTTATTCGAACCAGTAGTTCCTGAGATTGACACGTTCAACCAAACCAACTCGTTAGCTTCATAATTCGTAAAAAATGGCTATCCCGAACCAGGTCATAAAAGTTTTTAATTTTCATGTAAATAAGAATATTTTTAGTATTTAAAATATTCTTAAATTAGCTTCACGCTGTATCCCGCACGCAGCAGGGTAGGCTGAGGGAACCTAGTGTTAAGACACTCCGTTCCCCACTTTCTGCCGAATTCTGGAGGCATTGCGTGTTGAGTGGCAGAACTCAACGCCGCGCTTAACCTCGACCACCAGAGCGAAGAAATGGAAATATAGATTTAAGTAAATATTTCATCTCCTCGAGTGGGGATCGAACCCACAACCAGTCGGTTTTGCAGTCACACCTCGTGCCGCTGCGCCACGACCGGCCTCAACCGGCCTTTTTTTTTTTAAATATTCGTGAGTGGGAATTGAATCTGTTTTTAACATATCTGTGACTCGATCGATCAAAATCAGTTCACCCAGTTAAAAGATCTGAAGTAACAAACGTAAAAAAATATATAATTGAATTGATAACCACCTTTTCTTACAGAAGTCGGTTAAAAATGCCTCTAAATCGTATCAAAGAATAGTTTTTACGCCTATTGTGTACTGTTCGCGTTGTTTGGTTTGCCAACTGCGCCATAGGATAGCTTACAGTCTGTGTCATGTTTGTTTATTGTTTTCACTACAAAAATTTAGAATAGTGCGTCTAGACCACTGGTTCCCAACCAGTGGTTCGCGGACCAGCGGTGGTCCGCAGAAGCTTAAATATGGTCCGCGAACGATTTTAATTTAATGACTGGGGATGGAGAGACGAAGTTTTTGTTTGATTATCACAGTTAATTTTTATTATACCTACATGCATAGTGGCCCCTGCTACCAAGAATGATATAAAAGTGATCCTTGACAAGATCAATCAAGAAAGGATTGGGAACTACTGGTCTAGACTGATACCTTGAGGATTCGCCACTGTTGGTACAGATTTGGCATGTTAAATTAGTTTAGTTAAGTACTGTAAAGTTAACTTTAACTAGATTATAAACTTTTAAACTAGAATTTATAAATCTTACAATAGTAAAGTAATATCAAAGATTGGGGTGAAATCAACTTACAAATTCCATGACTTTTGTTTACTTCACATGCGTTCGTAAACGCATTGGCCGTAGGAGTTTTGGGTATCGCTGTTAGATGTGTTAGACATTAGACTGAAAGAGCTTACGCCAAAACACTAAAAGGAGAAATATGTTGTAGTAAATAAAATTTAAGGTCATATTTAAATATTTTTCTAACACTAAGATCACCAATTTACGATTTGTTTGTAATTTCACATTTTTTCCCTACAGAGACCTTACGTGTTGAGTGGCAGAAAACAACGATGCCATTTGAGAAATTAGTATTAACAATAAAAAACAACTTATATATTATTGTACTTATAATATTGTTATAAAAAGAAATTATAACATTTTAAAAGCTTCCTTAAAATATTATTTTTATATGAAAAATATATAAAATACACAAAATAATCTCACATTCATACAAAATATAAATACAAGGCAACGTTCTCGAAGTAACTAAGCACTATTAAGGACGATATGCTCATTTGAATAGATAAGATGACGTGACGGTATTATAATTACAGTCAGTACCTTCGTGTGACCGTTGCAAATATATGTAGACCACAGTTGATACCTGAGAATCATTGGTGCGAAACCGTTATACTGAGGCAAGGGATACGCATTCGATTGTTTAAATTTCAAAGCATTTACTTAGAGGAAGGAACCTCCCTCCAAGGAGGGATAATTAATTATAAAAAAAAACGATTTACGTAATTGTGTTCATTTTTTTGCGAAGTAGCAGAGCATCCCTGAGAGGTGTATTATTATTTTTTTTGCTTCACGCTTTATCCCGCACATAACAGGGTAGGCAGAGGGAACATAATGACCTAATGTTAAAACACTCCGTTCCCACTAAGACACTTCCGTTCCTCATTTTTCGCTGAATTCTGAGGGCACTGCGTTTTGAGTCACTCAAAACTCAAAACCGCGTTTTGCCGTGTTGCTATAGGAAGGAAATGAAAACATTAAACATTTTCTTTCCTCGAGTGGAAATCAAACCCAAAAACGGTCGTGTTTACAGTCACACGTTTAATTTAATTATAGCCTTAATACTTATTTTTAAAAAAAACTCTTTTTCTTCAGGCACATACATATAACACAAATCACTGAGTGACCTTGCAAGCACCCTAGCAACCTCGATGTAAACTATTGTAAATAATACACCTTTGTGAATTATTTATCACTGTTTGGATGAGAAATCGTTAAAATGGACAAAAATAAACAATAATTTACATTGGGCAATTAGTGTTTAGAGTGTTGGCGTGTTGTAAGAACGTCACTATCTAGGTATTTTATGAATACTGTTGACTTAAGTGGACCAAGCGCGGCGTTGAGTTCCGCCGATCAATACGCAATGTCTCGAATCGCAAAATCTGGCGGACTGCAGCATATAGCGTGAAGGCGGAAAATATAATAATGTAATCATTACAAACTCGGAGAATTGGTAGAGAGAATGAAAACAGTGCAAAACTCCGAGCGAGGATCGAATTCACAACCACCGTGTTTACACTAAAATGCTGTCCTTTAGTGCCACTATGTGTTACTACTGTTTATTTTATTTTTAGCTGAGAACTTAGTATTAAGACACTCCGTTCCCATTAAGACACTTCCATTGGCCGGCGGAAAGTGGAGAACGGAAGTCCACTGACCGTAAAATTCTGGAGACATTGCGTATTGAGTTTCGGAACTTAACGCCGCGATTTGCCTCGTCATCAAAGCGAAAAAAAATAAAAATTATTAACTAACCGAGTGGGAACAGACCCCATAATCTCTGGTTTTTTCTAATATTTTTGAGTAAATCTTTACATTACAATAGCATCATCAATTAAATTGGTTATAACATTAATGTTTCCTTAATTGCACCTGGGTAGGCTATCTAGATTTCGATTAATTAGGTATTATTTTCGATAAGATAAACCTAAAGGTTGCACCTTGTAGGTCAGGGCTTAGCGCAAAAGGTCAAATACGACGGTACAAGCAGTAAAATTTTAGTCTTTATACGTATATATATACAAAAAAGATATCCTCATTTCATTGGGCCTGTCGTGGCGCACGAAAGGTTGTGGGTACGATTCCCACTCAAGAAAAAAAGGAAATATTTAATATTTCTTTTAATATTTATTATTATAAAAAAAAAACAATTCTTCTCGCGTTAAGACACCCTGTTCTCATTGAAACATTTCAGTTTTCAATGTGTTGAGTGGCGGAATTTAACGCCGCGCTTTACCAGAGCGAGGAAATGAAAATATTAAATATTTAATTTCCTCGAGTGAGCATTGAAGCTATGGTTTCGTAGCCTTGTACGTCTAAACTAATGCTTCAAGGTAACTACTGTAGGGTAGAAGTGAAGTTATAAATGTAGCGTGATAGGTCCCATATACCAAGGTCGATATTTTATGATATGTACAAACATTGTAGGGAAAATATGTGTTGAATACTTAAGTAGTGTATTTCTGGAAAGTATCAAAATTGCTTATAAATTAAAAATTGAATTAAATCAGCTTTACGCTGTATCCCGTGCACACTCCGTTCCTCACCTATCGTCGAAGTTTTGGAGGCATTGCGTGTTGAGTAGCTGAACTCTACGCCGCGGTTTGCCTCGACACCAAGGCGAAAAAAAGAAATATAAATTGAAACAAATATTTCATTTCCTCGAGAACCCACAACCAATCGTGTTTAGTCACAGTTTGTGCCCCTGCGTATCGTCATCGGTAATGAAGTAAACATGTTTAATTTTAATAAAATCTACAAATAATAAAAATATTTCTAGTAGAGGCCAGTCGTGGGTCATAAAACATGCAGTAAAAGCGATCTGTCGCGAAATCGAACCCACAACCTGTTCGATTTCCATTCGAGGAAATTAATTATTTAATATTTTGATTTCATCCCTTTGGTATTGCGGCAAATCGACGCGGTTACTTCCGCCTCCCCAACGCAATGTCTGAAGAATATGGCGGAAAGTGGGGAACGGAAGTGTTTTAATGGGAACGGAGTATCTACGTAAACACTAAATTCCCATGTTCCCTCCTATCCTGTTAGGCACATTTGCAACAGAGCGTGAACCTAAAAAAAGGAGAACCACCGTGGATGCTGTATTTAAGATGAAAAATCTAGACTTAACAAAAAAATACTGTCTATAGTACGTTGACAACTTTAGTACCGTTCGTATCGTAACTGTTGCATCAACCACTACTAACTGATGCCATTCTAATATAGCTCTTACTACATGGCAATAAAGTCCACCATATGATAGGCCGCGAACTGATATCGGATGTTGTAATAATAGGTGTGCAGAATCAGAGCTAGCGAGACGTGCGTTGAACTTTTCATAATCAAAAAATGGTAGACGCTTTGAAATTCATTTGAAAATCAGATATTTTTCACGCTGTATCCTGTATATAATAGGGTATGCAAAAGGAACCTACTAGATGATAGACGGAAAAGGATCATTCCCCCGAATGGGAATCGAACTCACTATCATCTTATTTACAGTCCGACGCTGCCTCGTTATGAATAGACGGCGTACTTGCTCTTGGTGCAGACGGGCAGTACATATTATGTTATATAGTTTTTTATCAGCTTCACGCTGTATCCCGCACACAGCAGGGTAGGCAGAAGGAATAGTATTAAGACACTTCGTTCTCCATTATCGATAGCGATAGCTTTGGGATCGATTTCCACTCATGTCAGATATTAGTATAATAAAATAGACTATCTGTTCCCCCTCTGCTTGGCTGTTTATCTTTATACGTAACAATTTAATTTTTTTTTAAGAAAACAAGAGGCGCCTAATGGTTACCAAGAGGCGCGGGTTCAAATTCCGCTACGTTCAAATTTTAATGTTTTCTAAAAAAAATATTTTTCTTTCCTAAGTGTGAAATATCACTTTTAAAATTTTAAAAAATAATTGAGAAATATATTAATTGTATATATTTTTAAGTTTCCACTTTAAATCTTAAAAAAAAACGTCTCAAAACATTTATTTTTGACCTTTGACGGCGCCTAGAAGTGTCAAAAGTCTAATATATTTTTTATGTGCCCATCAAATATACGCGAACGTATAAAAGAGAACGTTTATTAGGATATGTCATACGAATGGTCGTCGACCTCACATAAACTGAACTAGCTAAAAAAAAACTATAAGAAACTAACTTAATTTACTATACTTTTCGTGTTGTTGATGATAATACTTTTACTTAACAATGTAACAAAGAGAGAAAAAAAATAAAAAAAATAGATAAAAAAAAACATTATGTCTACTTGAACAGTATACGTCTGAGAGGCGAAACTCAACATCCCGCTTTGTCTTCTATCTAGAGCCAGGAAATGAAAATAATATAAATCCCCAAGTGGGAATCCAATCTACGACCTCCGTTTTTACAGGAAGAAGCTGTGCCGCTGTATTACATAAAAAAAATCTCTCTCTCTCTCTCACTCTTTCTAAAAATATCAACTTACTTTAAAAACAGTAAATAATAAAAAAAATCAACAAACGTCAGGAGGTAAGTCACGCGGTCGTTGACCGTACAACCGAACGTATGTACGTACGAGGGTACGACAGAGTGACGACACACCGCTACCATACACTGTCTCACGGAAAACAATCTAGATGACCTTCGATAGATATTTCTCAGAATAGAAGCCTAAATTCATTATAAAACAATATAATATAATGAGTTCCGCTACTCAACACGCAATCCAGAATACGGCGGAAGGTGGGGAAGGAAGTGTCTTAGCAGTAGGTCCCCAGGTTCCCTCTGCGTGTCTTGCTATCTGTGGGATACCTACCTACTTATTACTAAAGTGATAATTATAGTAAAGAATATATCTTTACGGTGTCAGACATTTGTGAAAGAAAAAAAAAGACCAGCAAACACCCAGGGATAAGCCTAAGACACAGAAACGACTCCTACATACCTCGGAGGTACTGTTGTTTTGTCGTATAGCAATGTATGACCTTCAAAAAATCTCCGAGAATTGCAGCCTACTCCCTATTTTTATCTACATATAAAATACAATTTTTTAGTTTCACTCACAATCCTGCACGTTTTTGCAGAGGAAACCCGAGAGCCCTAGTGTTAAGACACTTCCGTTTCCTACTTTCCGCCGAATTCTCGAGGTGTAGCGTGTTGAGAGGCGCACTCAACGCCGCGCTTTGTCTCGCCACCAGTGCGAGAAAAAATAAATATGAAATATTTACATTCCATCATCGAGTAGGAATCAAACCTACAACCTGTCACGTTTAAAATCGCATGCAAGTCTGTGCCCTGCACCTTGACTTGTCTCAAAATACTTTTAAAATAATTTAAAGTACTATTTATACAATTGGAATAATTATATATGATAGTAATAAATATCTATTTACGTTGTCGAAGCGCAGTTATCTAGTGTTTGATCTGACGGGATGGTCGCGAGTTCTATTTGCAAACGAAACTTAAAAATAGAAAAATAAAATATAGCAAAGACCTTCAGGTAGCCTCGAGGTCGACAGCCGAAAGTCCGTGTGACAGAGTGACGACCCTAAGCTTCCACACGTCGGATGTACTGTCCCACGTAAACAATGTATCTTTGTCAATGACGATCTATTATAATATTATTTGAAACTATAATTCACATATATTTAACTTTTGTACAAAATCTACTTGAATCTTTATTCTACATAATATATTTATTGTTCTGCTTCACGCTGTATCCCGCATAACGCGGGATAGGCACAGGATACTACAGGTGTTAAGACACTCCGTTCGCGACCTTCCGCCAAATTTTAATGATATTGTGTGCTAAATTTAACGCCACACTTTATTTAGTTACCAGAGCGACAAAGTGAAAATGTTATATTCCCCAGATTGAGAATCGAACCCATAACCGTCGCGTTTGCAGGTCATCTTTATCAATGAGGTATCTGTATTTTAATTTTAGTTACACTAATTAGCTCTCGTTTTCAGTTAAAATTAACTTCGTAGTTAACTTGCTGAAATGCCAGTCTAGTTCTCAAAGGTTAATTGATAGAATTGATTCACTGCTCGGCGAAAGGCAAATTACTTTAGGGAAGAAATAATAAACAACAAGCAATCTTTTATATTATTAAAAGTGATCGTAGTGGATTCAAATACTGTTAAGGGAAGTGTCTACGATTAATAAGCAAGGATAATACTATTTTAGCGGTAAAATGCCCATTAGGTCTGAAAGTGCGTCCGACAACGCGACGGTTGTCAGTTCGATTTCTACTCGCGGTGATAATTTGCGTAGCGCGGAGTTGCGCCACTCAACACGCAATATTTGGAAAATTGGATGAAAAAATGGAATTTGATAAAAAATGGACGAAGAGATATGTTTAGGTACACTGTGAATATAAGATCGATTATGAATCAGAGGATATTAATTTATTCGGACAAAAGTAGTGTTAAGATATTCCGTTCTCCAAATTCTGGACTGTTATTTAAAAATATATTACCAAAATCTTCTTGGCTTCAAGTAGGTTTTTTCAAAATGTTTCAGCTTTAATTTTGATAACGAAAAATTATCATAGAATATGGTCAGGAGTATTCGAAATTAGCCAGAACAATTAAAATATAATACCTCGAACACATTAGGCTTGATAAATTAAAGCTTAAGCCAGATAAGCCTGTTGATATAAAAAAAAAAACAAAACTAGACAAATATATAGTGACGCAATATTTGTTGGAGCGTAAGATGTTCAGCCGTATATTTTTTTTATTGACGTCAATGCAAGTTAAACACAAAAACCTGTTGTTATTAATTAGTAAATAAATAATACCTATATTATTGCCATGTTACTCTAGTTACTTGTGTTTATAGGTTCACGAATTTTCTGCAAATAGAAATTCTAAGCAGAAAGTGTCAAGACACTCTGTTGTCCACTTTCCCATCTATTTTGAGATATTAGCATTTATTAGAGCAGAGAAATAAAATTATATATGCCTAACTAATATCTTTAGTGTCTCCTACCACACTGCACTCTGTAAGCCCTACAACATTTCGATATGTGAATATGACATACTATCATGTAAAATAGTTTCACGCTGTATCCCGCAAATAATAGGGAAGGCAGACGGACCCTAGTGTTAAAGACATCCGAGACATTGAATGTTAAGTGGTGAAACTCTAAACTGGGCTTTGTCTTGTCAATAGAGTGACGAAATGAAGACAAATCTTTCCCCCGAACGGGAATTCAACCCACAATCGTCGCATTTACCTCAAGATATGTATGTGTATACAAGAAGAAGAAAAATGTATGACAATATTCAAAACAATACAACAAAAGTGCCTTCATTAGTGAACTTAGGCAAAATGTTACAAGTGCTTAAACTGTCTCATTATAGAAGAGTAGATGTCAAGTAGAAAACCAAGGTGAATACTTTAGATATAATTATTTTATAAAAATAATACTATTTTACGCAACTGTTGCTAATTTCACAACATTTAATTACTACTTAGGACATAAATTAATTAAATCAGCTTCACGCTGTATCCCGCACACAGTAGGCAGACGGAAGCTAGTGTTAAGACACACCGTTTCCCACTTTCCGCCGAGTTCTGGAGGCATTGCGTGTTGAGTGGCGGAATTTAACGCCTCACTTTGCCTCAACACCAGAGCGAAGAAATGAAAATATAAATGTAAGTAAATATTTTATCTCCTCGAGTGGGGATCGAACCCACAACCAGTCTATTACAGTCACACTCTGTGCCCTTGCGCCACGACTGACCTCATGATATCATTTAATTAAATGAATATATTTTTATAACAAGTCTATAATAAAATAGAGTAAAAAAAAGATTTCCATTGATAAACTTAATAGCTTCACGATGTATGCCGCATACAGCAGCGTTAGCGTCTGACTATGAGCCGGACACGCGTGGATAAGGATTCGATTCCCAATATGGAGGATAAATATTTTTTATCAATTTGGGCAACAAAACAAAGCACTGTTTTGAGTTTAATACACAATGTCTCAAAAAATAGACGAACAGTGAGGGATGGAGTGTTTTAACACTAGGTACTCTCTCCTATCCTAGCTGAAAGCATTATATATTGGCAAACTAAAAAAAACCTATTCATTTCTAGTCATTTAAAAGATGTTTATCAGAAGTACTATAGGAAGTGACATTGTGGATGTGACCATGGTCACAACAGCCTTTGAATACTTGTTTGTTTAAACAACATTAACAGGAAATATATTGAAAATGAAAGAACAGACACTCTAACAGAATTTCCATTTTGTCATGATTTTTACCTTATTCTGTTCTAGATGGCTTTTTAATTTTTTTATAGGAAAAAGTAACAATACTAACAGTTATAGTGAAAGATGATGATTTCAAAATGAACTGACATTAAATTTTATATATTCAGGTTGTAGTGAAATAATATTAGCTGTAAACACAGTAGTTGTGGGTTTGGTTCCCACTCATGGACATGATTATATTAAACTTATTATCATTTGCCTGCTCTGGAGGGTAAAGTGTGTAGTTGATTTCCACCATTCATCTCACAATGTCTTAAAAGTTGGGCAGAAAGTGGAGAACAGTGTTTTAACAGTAGGTTCCCTCAGTCCACTCTTTAAGAAAAAGTATGAAGCTGTCAGAGAGAATTAATGCAAATGATTTAAATTTGTGATTAATTTCAATTGAAACAGCACATTTTTTTTAATTATGAATAAATTATTGTAATGTATATATTTTGATCATTGCATTCATCATATAACAAGGAATAGAATACAATATTTTTGTTTATTAAACAGATAACACAAATGTGTGAGGTTATTACACTATATATCATATAAAAATATAAAAGAACAAAGCTATCACAGTAATATGATAAACAAATATTGATTGTGATAGTACTTATCTTGTCTTGCCTAAATAACTTGCAAACATCTTCAATATAAAGACTTGGCAAATACTTAAATAAAAAATATAGTTTCATGTAGCAGAGAAAAGCAATATGTGTATATATAATAAGTATATAAATAGTAGAAAAGCAATATGTTTATAATAAGTTAAAATGATTCTTCTAGAGCAGTGGTTCCCAACCGGTCCGCAGAAGCCTAAAAGTGGTCCGCGAACAATTTTAATTTTATGCCTGGGGATGGTGAGGCGAAGGTTCTGTTTAATTATCACAGTTAGTTTTTAATATATCTACATGCATAGTGGTCCCTGCTACCAAGAATGATATAAAAGTGGTCCTTGATCAAGAAAAGGTTGGGAACCCCTGTTCTAGAGACACCTTTGAAGTATGTTCTAGAATTAAATTGTTGATCATCCTAGACAGGCCAATGTTATTTAGCAAACTACAGAAAGATTTAGCTATTATAACTTTTACACCTACTGCCATCCTCTACATATTAAGAGGAGATTTTGTTGATAATTTCAAAGAACTCTCTGGCAAAAATGCAAGACTTTATATCATTAGAGTAAGAATTTATAAATATTACTAAAAAAATGTTAATTAAATGCAAATAAACATTTTTTAAATTTGTGACTCATAATGACTCAAGACCTTTAAATCTATAAGATAAATTGTAACTGAATAGTACTTTAAAAGGTAAAAAATAGATAAAAGTTGTTTTGAAATTATTTATAAATTTTGATGAAATATTTTTTTTATATCATATTAAAGTTGCTCGAACCAGTTGATTAGTTTATAGTTTGTTCTAGAAAAAAGATTATTTAAAATATTTATTTTCCTGTTAAGTAATTTTGTCATAATTTTTTAAAATTTATTTACTGAAATTCATGTTTTAAATATTGAAATAAATATAACATATTACGAAATTTGCATAATAACCAATGCTTAAAAGTTTCCCCCTACTACATATTAGAAAAGTTTCCTATGTACTTACAAAAAAAATCCAGTCTTACTTGAAAAAACACATTCACAGACTACACTGTTTTCTTTGAAAACTGAGTATAAACTTCACAACCTGTACTTCTATCTGTAAGTAATCTAAATCATAGCAGCTATCAATTTTTGATAAAACTTTATCATACCTCATATATTATATACAGCAAGTATATAAGATTTTTCACTGTACACAAGTGACGTCACGGCCGTACGACTCGCGAGTCGCGAATACACAAACAAATAGATACTAAGCAGATAATCACGGCCTAATTTCTGTTTCCCTTGCAACAAGTTCACCGCTACGTCAAACTAGACGAGTTTTCTTTCACTCAAATACTATTAGAAGTTTTGTATTAGTTATAACTAAAATTTAGGCAGCCGATCGAGGTGAAGGCCTGCCTTATAGTGCGTAACTGTGTCTCGGTCGAATACCTAAATAAAAAGCTAGTGATTGTAAAAATTAACGCAACGCTTACCAAATATATCTGATGGTCCTGTTACAATTGATTCCCTCTATCAGACTTATCAACATAAACATATATAACACATTACACTAATATCACTTTGTACGACACTATTTTATACGAATTACTATTTAATTTTGTACAATTTACTTTATTTAATTTAAACAAAACACTTTTTTGACGAATTGACAAAAATCGCCTCGCTCATGACAAATCAACATGTCTTCCAACACTATATCCGGTCAAGTCAGAATGATTTGTGAAATGATAAATAGAGGTATATTTTGCATATATTACTAGCGATAAATAAGTATAATAATTGTAATTGTATTAATATGTTAACTTTTATAATGAATTCTTATATATTTGAAACATACCATATTGATGTAATAATGTAGTGCTACTGTAAATTGTTAAAGAAAGACTAAATATTTATGATATATAAATCATGAGTTTATTTAGATAAAACTTGTCTTTTTTTAATAATTGAAGTATTTTTTATACTTTTTATTATTTTAGGAAAAAAGTATGGTACCTGTATATTTTGTTACTGGGTGAAAATACTTTTTTTTTTTACGTTTGACAGTGACAGGAACGCGAAGCATGACAGCATCGGCGTTAAATAGTTGAAAGTTGAAAATAAACGGTTATGAACTTCTTAACTTTAAACCTTTTTGTTGTCTAATTTACTTATTTAAATATGAATTTTTCAAGTTTCTCTAGTAGCCCGTCCCCAGCAACTAGCACACAAACTGTTAAACGAGTTAAAACATTTGTAAGTAATTTAAAAACTCTACTTAGGTTATGTTAAAGTAACTATTTTTCTAAACTTACTGATATTTTCAGGTCTTACCAGAAAAATGTTTCGAAAAACGAATTGGCGCCGCTTGGAGACGCGGTAACCAATTTGCAATATATCCTCGAAGTCAAAACGTAAACAAAAATATATCGGAAGAAGCTCATAAAACAGACGATAAGATTTTAAATATTCGTCAGAGTGTAGTATTGTTTTCTCCAATACTAAGGAAACTTGTTAACGAAGCAAATGGCACGTTCCTGTCTTTACAAAAACTAGTTGAAACTTCCAAAACAACAGACAACCAAGTCGAATTCCTAAAGCTTTCGCGCCAATATCGCTCCATAATTCGAGTGTGTATTGAAAGTTTACAAGAGGCCGCTCAGAAAGAAACTGACGGAATTGAAAAGAACACTTTACATTCATATATTACAATTTTCTATTCAATAGAATGTATTTGGCATTTGTGTGAGATATTATTCATAGATATAATCCCTGGTGAGGTTGTACTGCCATTTTTATTAGAGTGGGTTCGTTTTCATTTTCCCTGTCATGAGCAGACCGCAGCTCAGCTACTCGAAGCCTGTGAAAGGGGCTCTGAAGATCATCCAGAGTACTGGGATACTGTTATAGGAATGGTAGTACAGGGTAGAGTAGATGTGGCCAGAGCATTACTTAAATTACATTCTGCAGCTGATACCAATGAATTTAAACTAGTTGACAACTCATTGAGGAGTATGCCTGTTTATAGTGTAAGTTTCTTTTGTTTAATTGCAAAACAGAATATAAATGATAAAAGTTGACTATTTTTAAGACCTAAACATACTAAAATGTTTGGATGACTGCTTATTAAACTTAGAGCATGACAAAAAAAAAAATAAATTTAGAAAGAATATAATACTTGTATTTTAAAAATATTGATACAGTAATCTGTAAAACCCTTGAAACATTAACAAAAAGTTTAGTTTTAAACAATTTTCTCATAGATGAAATTAATAAAGAGCAAATATAATATAGAATAAAAATAAGATAATTGTAGCCATTATGGTGGCAGTGTGGTTTAGACTCCGACCCTGTGTTTGATGGTTGTAGATTTGAGCCCTGGGACAATAAATTCCTTATGTTGTTATAAGTTATGTGATTTTGGGTTCTACCACTCCAAATGCAATGCCTCCAGAATTCGGCAGAAAGTGAGGAATAGAAGTGTCTTAATCAGGGTGGAGTGTCTTAACACTAGTATTCCTGCCTTCATGGCAGGCTATTGATAAAAATTTTAAAAAAATCCTATAAAAGAGAAAAAATGCAAAATTAAAAAAACTATGTGAATTACATTACTTTTATAGACTATTTCCTTTAATAGACTTTTATACTATTGATTGATATCTTTTAGACTTTCATAAAATATGATCTAAATATATGATGAGAGAGTAAAATAGTAGAAATATTGTCTTATAATCATAATAATAATATATTTTTAGGTATATGGAGGTATATCAACAGGTGAATTCACCATAACCTGGAAACACTGGCAAGCAGAATGTAGATCGAAACTTGGAAGTAGATTATTGATGGATCAGCCTCAATTAGAACTTATTATGAGAGTGAGTTTTTCATAATAGAATGTTTCTTCATATACAACAAAATACAGTTTATCTGTGGAAATTATTCTGAAGTGTGTTACATATTTTTACTAAAGTTATAAAGCTGACAAGTTTGTTTGGTTAATACTACAGAGCTGGTGACAGCATAAATAAATTGAGAATTTCTGATGGGAAAGCTTAGTGAATGATGGTTTAGTGGTCATAGCACTTGGGCTGATTCCAAGAAGTGCAGGTTCGAATCCCACAACATAAAATTTTTCATACATTTTCAAAAAAGTATTGCTAATATTTTTTTATGTTTTGTAGTTCATTTATTAGCAAGGCTATACATTATATTACATGAATTACTGCATTGTACTTGCAGTTAGAGTTACTTTGCTCACTTATAATGTGTCATACAACTTAATGTAATTTATGCTAGACCATTGATACTCAATGGTGTTTAACCTAAGTTTTAATATAAAACCCAATCAACAGCTAATAACAGGAGATTATGCAGCTTTCCAATCAATAAGAACCAAATATACATCTTGGTACGACATTCTTGGTGGCTGGCTTCTGTTCACATCGCCCTGGGCTAAGAGACGGGATCTCAGTGCAGCTGGGGCAGCCTGTGCTGGTATGGAGACCACCAGCTTGTCGCATTTGGATGTTATGGTGCGAGCATTGCTTGATGGGGATTTGCATCAGGTGCGTAGGATTTGTTTAGTTATTATGGTGTTTGAATGATATATTTGAAGCGACAGTGCCATGGCATGCTGATTATAAAAGCAATACATACTGAATATTCATATCTTTGCTCTGGTATCAAGACAAAGTGGGGTATTAAGTTCTGCCATTTGTTTGCCATACAGTGCATAAAAATTTAGCAAGCAATGGAGTGGACACTAATTTCAAGACACTGGTTAAAAAGGTAAACAAATTTCTGTCTTAAGAGAGAAAATTTATATACTTTTAAATAAAAGCATTCTCTCGGTGATGGTAATGAAATACAGTATAGTCTAAGATACCCATAGATGGCTGCACAGATGTGTTTATTGATTACTTTCTTACTTTGATTATTTTATCCCCAAGTAAACAAAAAAATTTGTTGGCGGCCACGACTATTCGTCGACCGTGATTATGAATATTAACATAATTTCAATTGAAATTCAATTTTCCAGGTGATACATGAAATACAGCAGGTGTCGGACAATGGGTGGTTTGCTGCTCATCTAACAGACATGCTGTTCCATTGCGGCAAGCTGCAGGTCTTGGATAAACAGCAAAATGAGTAAGATCTTTTGGTTTTTTAAAATCAATTCCAAAAAATGGAAGTAAAGTAAATTTGACCTGCATTTTTGTATGTATATGTTGTTTGCAAATTTCTCGAAAAATAAAAGTCGAATTCTTGCTTAGAATAAAATAAATAATCGAGGCCAGTCCCACACAAGTGGGCAAAGAGGCACAAAGTGTGACTGTAAAACTGACTGGATGTAGGTGCGATCCCCACTCGGGTAGATGAAATATTTACTTAAATTTATATTTCCATTTCTTCGCTCTGGTGTCAAGGCAAAGCGCGGCGTTGAGTTCTGCTACTCAACATGAAATGCCTCCAAAATTCCGAATTATTGAATTTTTGTCTACCCTGCTGTGTTCGGGGTACAACGTGAAGCTGATTTATTTATTGTTGCTTAGAAAATATATAAAAATTGAATGTGGCGGGATTATGAATCCGCGTCTCTTGGAAGCTGTCCAATCGTTCTCACCACTAACCCATAGATAATCTCATCAAGATAAATTCATATATCGAAATTCTTATACCCTCAATTACTATTGATTCATGCTGTTAAATTGAAATAAAAACTGAAAGTCATACCAAGTTTTCTTTTTTCATATAAATATTTCACTTCTTATACTAGGTGACTTCTTATCTTAACTTGTCGTGCGTGTGCCAACACGCAATGCGTTGGGAAGTCGGTGGAAAGTGGGGAATGTCCTAATGGAAAAGTAGTGTTTTGATACCAGGTTCCCAGGTTCCCTCTAGAAGCTACAACAAAGAAATCTTATCTTCTATAGTTTATCTTATTTGCAAGATTCTCGTATCTATGATGCTTGAATAATTAGAGTAAATAATTAAGAGACATATTGACATTGTTTGTGTAAATAATTTACAATGTCATTTCAGTTTTCTTTAAGGATTTGTTAAATTTATAAAATAATAATTAAAATTTGTTACAAAAATTCCAATTTCGTGAAACTCAGATTTCATGTCACTAGTTTAATTGTTTTCAAAATTTTTTTTACAAATTTTTTCTTACGTCACGTTGTGAATTCAGATTTTATTCAAAGAAAAAGACAAAATATATGTTTTCAATAGGGGTATAAAAGAACTATCTATATATATCATTTACACATTTATAAATACATATACAGAAAAATAAAATTTGATTATATTGAGGCTGTCGTGACTTACGTACTAAAAAAGGTAAAAAAATATATTTTTGTTTGTTTTCCAGTATAACAGCTAACCTCCGGGATAGTCTAATCCTGGAATACGGATCGTTACTTCTAGAACATAAATCACTCTGGTCGGTAGGACTGTCCTATTTAGCGTCTTGCTCGGAAGGAGAGAAGAGGGCCGAACTGTTATTGGAACGAATGCCGATAGAAACCGAGTCTAAAGCCATGAGAGTGGCTGCTGAGGCCAAGAAATTTGGACTTTTGAATGTTGGTAAGTTATTTTGTTACATAATTTCACACAAAAGACAAAAGATGCTTATTACTATTTAAAGCCTACTCTTTATTCTGTCTTTAAAGTATGGTCTTCTAGAGTCGTTATATAGAGTTTAGACTGCATTTTCATCATGATAGGAAGAGCCTGTTCTTACACGATTTTCCATTAAAGGAGGGGTCCATGGAACCTGGCTAGAAAATTGGAACCAGGCAAAAAAAATATCGGAATATTAATAAACCACGTTGCAGTAACACAATTTTAATTATGGGAACTCGAACATATTTTTTGAAACCTGTAGGGAACTCCATACAAGTTATAATCGTGCATTTTATTTTTAACATGAAATTTTTACTTTTTTCGGGGATAACTTAAGTATCTTGCTTAGTTTTTGTCCCACGGCCTTTAGTTCTATTGCCACAGACTGTAACCTCATCGTAATCTATATCTTTAATCAGGATAAGCAGAGGGAACCTAGTGCTCGGACACTTCCCTTTCCTAATTTCCGCCGAATTCTGGAGGCTGCGTATTAGTGGCAGAAATCAATGTCGCGCTTTTGCCTTGTTACCAGGAGCTGCGAAAATATTAAATATTTAATTTAATGTCCTCAACTGATGATTGAACCCACAACCTGTAACAGTCGTACGCTTGTGCATATTTTACTTTTAATTGTTATTTTTTTCCAGTACAAACAATATGCTCATGCATGTCCACTCGTCGCTTAACCACGGGCAGTCCGGGGGCAGCGCTCGCGTGGGCGGGGCGCGGCCGCAATCCAGCGCTTTGCGCTCGAGCCGCGCACACGGCGCTCAAAGCGTACAGCGCCGGTGAAGCGCTTCCAGCCGCTGACTTGCTGTTGACCGCGGGCGGGGTACTGCTTATTGATGATACGCTGCTGTTGTTGGGTTGGTTATTTTTTTTAAATTGCTAGAGCAATGTGAATTTTATTTATTATTAGTTATTAGTAGAAAATAAAGTGATTTACAATGTAGTACTAACTTTATAATGCGAAATGAGAGTCACATTAAATGTAAATATACAATAAATGTACTTTTTTATTAAAATATATAGTGCTTTTCTAGTAATTTATATTTATAATAATGTATACAAAAAACTGAAAGCAGCAGGACTCGAACCCGGAACCTGTCCCCTATTTTCGTCTAATTCTGAAGGCAATTCGTCTTGAGTGGCGAAATCATCGCCGCGGCTTGTTCCGTTATTAGGGTTAGGAATTTCCTCGAATGGGAATCGAACCCATAACCTGTCGCATTTACAATCGCATGCTTGTGTATTTGCGCTACGACTGGCCTAAGTTGTCATAGAACATAATACCTGAATTAGCTGAAGTGCTAAATAATATTAAAATATTATCTTTAATTTTCAGGTAAATACTGTGATTTCCACAGACTATACAAAAATAGGGAATTTAAAAAGGCTGCCAAGTTGCTAGTGTCGCTGATCACGTCCAACATAGCACCTGACTAGTAAGTTATATTTATTTATGATTGTTATTGTATTGCTTTTCAATTATAAAATACTAAAACTATTTATATACATTTTTATACTTGAAATAAAAAATATGAAGAATGGTTAGGACATAAACACCAAAAAATCTTCATTTTGACTATTAAATATTAAAAAAATATATATAATTCCTGCATATAGCAGAGTAAACCGAGGGAACCTAGAGTTCAGGCACCCCATACCCCACTTTCCGTCGAAGTTTTGAGGTAATGCTGTGCTTAGTTTTGCCAGATTGAAGACATGAAAAATATTAATCAATAATAATTTGAGTGAGAATCAAACCCATAACAGACGTGTTTATAATCACATGCTTGTGCGCATGCGCCACGACGCCCTCATTGTTACGACTTATTAATAAAAAATAATAATTTTTAAATGAAAAGATTTATAAATATTGTGCTTAATTAATATACTGTTATTCACAGCTTCTGGCCAACACTCTTTCTAGACACCCTACCACTCTTAGAAACAGAAGATCCTGTTATATCCTCTGAAGACACATATGAACTAATGCTTCAATTAGAACTCCATAGCAAATGCCTTGCCGAGGAAAAGGCGGAACTCCTCCGACTGGCTCTAGCCAGAAATCTGGCCAGAACTGCCCTTCTAGATGACTTGTGAAAATACAGGGAAATGTAGTGCTATAAAGTGAAATATGGTGAAATACTGAAAAAAGTGACAATAAAATGTAAAAGTTTATCATATTCCCGTTGAAGTTTTGGGAAATACTCTCTTAGTGCTCCCATACACTCCCTAAGGAACCTACATGCCAAATTTAAGTTTTCTATGTCAAATTATACTAATAGTTGTATCCTGTTCCCATAGAAGTTTAGGATTTTTTTTTAATTTTTGCAGTTTCGAAAAGTTTTTTTGATACTCAAAAACAATAATAAGTGTTAATTGGAGTTGTGCTTACATTTTAATGAGATTTAATTGTTAATGCCAGTTAACCTCTGATTGTATCCATTTTTGGTCATGATTTTTTTTTGTATTTTTCAACATTTTTGTGGAAAGACTTTTTTATAAATATCTAATTGAGTAATTACATATAAGTTTTTTGGATTAATATTGTTGGTAACTTTTTAACAATTAATGTAATATTAATTTACTTAAAAAATTTTTTTGCTAATATTTTTATATTTATTGTTTTAAACTGAAACTAATATTTTACATATAAAGTGAACCTTATGTTAAGACACGCCAATTCCACATTTTCTGCCTTTTTTGAGATATTGTATTGTTGCGGCGTAACACAACACTGTAGTTTGATTGACTAGTTTGTTGGAAATCTTTAATAATTAAATTAAATGTAAGATTCCTTATGTCTCACTGCTAGGTAAATATCAATATATTCATATGACATAATATGCAGTGAGAGGCTAAGGTCAAGTCACATTGTTCTTGACTTTGCTGCTTGAATTCAAGACATTGTGTATGAAACTCAACGCTGCGCTATGTCTTGCCCAGAGTGGGAAAAAGATAATTGAAGAGTATAAAAGTAAAGACGCTTCAGTTACAAAAGGCCAAAACAGAGTCAACTGCAAATTACTACTGTGACAAATAGTTATTTCTACCAGAAGCAGATGGTCCTTTTGTCGGAATAACTTACTAGAATAACATTAATCCAAATAAATTAAAATGATATTAATTACATATAAATCAAGAAGTATGCTCTATCAAAACTTTTTTTTTGGGCTGAAGTACTTTTGCTTTTGTATGCCTCAATATCCAGAGCAAGGATAGAAACCACAAACCATCATGCTTAGAAGGATATGCTGTCTGAAGCTGTTGAGCCACAATGGCTTCAGTTATTACCTATTTAATTAATAACATTCTCGTTTTATTATTATAATAGTACTTATTTGTTAGAATATATTTAATTTAATTTGCTTAGAATATAATTTCAGTTCAATAAAGTTGTTTTTTCCAAGAATTTCATATAAGCTAATAAAAAAGGTCATTTTATATCTATTTTTCAATAATTAATGTAAACCACACTTTATTTAAAAAATAAATATTCTTTTATCTTAATTTTGTGTTAATGTGTACATTTTTAGTTTTTTGTTAAAAAAGTATTAAAAATAATATATTATCTTTAACAAACTTTGTTATTCATTATTTCCTTAAGGAACATGCCTTGGATTAATATTTGAAATATATTGTTATTCTTCGTAAAGCATAAATTTCTTTACTAAATTCTAAAAAAATATAGATTCAATTTCATAAATTACAGCATGTACCTACAATATTTTCAAAAACAGCAAGACTAAGGGAAAAATATATATTTTTTATTTTAGGTTTACTCTCTACATAGCAGAGTAGGCAGAGAGAACCTGGCAACCTTGTGTTAAGACACTCTGTTCCCCATTAGACATAGACACTTCCAATTCCCACTTTTTGCTATTTGAATTCCTATATGTGAAATAATATATTAAATTTTGATGTTGGTTTACACCACTCAATTTTATTTTGTCTCAAATTTGGTTGGAGAGAAAGAATAAAAATGATGAGAAAGAAATATCTCAACACTAGGTTCACTAGGTTCTCTACCTATCCTATATATGTTTTAGATGAATGAATCTGGCGCTTCAGGCTAAAGTATGAAGTAAAGTGTAATAATAATTATTGGTATTTTTACTTTTTGTCAAGATCTTAATTTATGATTTGTAATTGATAATAAAAAAAAATCCCATCTGAAACTGTTTTATTTATTATAACATTAATTTACTTTTGTTTGAAAGTTGAATTATTTTTAATGATTACTTAGAGCTTTAGTACCATTGTATATTAAAATATGAAACATATTTTAGCATCAGCATTACACTTTGTACCTAGGAGTAGTCAGAAGGAAACAATAGTTTCCGTGAGCCTCTTTCTCATTATCTATGGTAATCAACCTCTTCATACATGCCCTCCAATGTCCTAATTTTTTTAATGACCCTTGTCTAGTGTCATCAACGTCAGGTTCCCACTGTCTTTTATAACTAGTTTTTTAGCTTCACTCTGTATTTCAAATAGCAGAATAGGCAGCTCTTGAAATACACAGATAGATACACACAAGAGGGAAAGTAGAATATTCTCCATTCTCCACACACACTCCACATTAGGTTATATAAAAATACATATGAAAATCAATGTAGCCTTTTAATATTTAACTTAAAGCACTTAATTATCAAAAATTATATAAAATAAAAGAAACTATGTCATCATTGACAAAATCAATAAAAAAATCGCAATTGTTCAAAGGAAAAATCAAAAATTAAACTTAGAAATTGAAAAATAAAAAATATTAATTATACTTATAAAATGATTCCATTGAAGTTAATTCCTCCAATTTATAATTCAGTATTGTATCAAAGCCTTTATAGTTAAATCTACCATAAAATAGTTTATTTTGCAACATATGAGGAAACCAAATCTTGTCATCTGGCCACATGTCTTCAAAAGGAACTTTATCCAAGTCAAACCATTTGGGGGCCATTTCTTCAGTTTCTCTTGGAACTCCTTTATACACGCTAGCAGAAAATACTCTTACATCCATCATAACTGTATCCCCTTCAAAAGTAAATTCTAAATGACCTATATTCTTTAAATCATCCTTTTTGACTGTAACACAACATTCTTCTTTCAATTCTCGAATTGCAGCATCGATTACCGCCTCATTTTGTTCAACTTTACCACCAAAACCATTCCACTTATTGATACCGAAGCCACGTTTCTTGAAACCTAATAATATTTCTTTTTCATTCCGTAAGAACACTAGCGTATATAGTTTCTTTGTAAACATTTTTTTTATTTTGGTTTCAGCTAAAAATAATTAAATATGTATACCATATTATGTATTAGATATTAATATAATTCTTTAATATCGTTTATTTACGACGTAAATTACTTTTATTTTATAACAGTATTTAAAAGAAATACAAGAAGGCGCCAATTTGCTAAAGCATTTTAAAATTATATAATGTCAAATGTGAAATTGACATAAAATGTCAAAATTTAAAAGTCGGATCTATGTAACAAAATATTTTTATATGATTTACTTTTACGATCACTATTATGGCAGTTCTCCTAAAATTGTTATTTTTAACCAAAAATTGTCTTTTTTAAAGCCAGCGTGTAAAGCCGTAATTTTGCTGTGAGCTTACATAGCTTGGACATTATAATACACGTTTATTGAAGTGGCATCTATGAACAACCCCTATTTATTTTATAAATGGAATTTTTAAAAAATGTGTTAAATCGGACAATGACGATTAGTGTAGAATAATGATAAGCAACTGGAGAAAAATCATTTTTCTCCAGCGCTGGTACCAATAATGATTCTTTACAACAGATATGAAATTAAATACTTACTTATTTAGCTTCACGCTGTAATACTAGTGGGAAAGTCAGAGAGAACGGAACCCCAAACGCTACGGTCTCTATATACCTCTTTCACCTCGTCCTCTATCATCAACTTTTCATACATGCCATCTGGGGCGTCCTCATGCTTTTTATGTGATTTATCTCCTTCATTATCTTTGGTGCTGTATTTTCGAAGGTCTATTTTGATTACCGCTCACTTTTTCTTCATTAATCTTTTTTGCTTTTCCTTCATCATCAATCCATTTTCACGTTCTATTATATTCTCACCGTGAAAAGTATGATTGACTTATTCCTAGCGGATCAGTATATTTAAGGTTAAGTTGTGGACACACGAGTGCTTAGGATGCTATCTTGGGAACAGACCAATATGTAATCGTTGCTAAAATAAGGAGTCTGTTTCATTTTGAGGTAAGAGACGTCCAAACTTGGAGTCGAATTATCGCATAAGAAGCTGGAAGTTTTAAGATCCATCGATCAAAGAGGAATAAGTACTTCCAAAATATGAGACATTTTTGAAACAGAAAACGGAAATTCTATAAGAAAAGCAGCGACAGAAATATGTGGTAAATGATAAGGAGGTTTTAGTAAAAAGCACGATAAATATGTTGATAAAGTAAAAGACACTGTAGAGAAAAAAAGGCCGTTTGGATCATAAGGCCTCAGATAAATCTCTTTAAAAAAGAAAAAGGATATGCTACAAAGGCACCAAACGAAAGTACTGATAAAGATGAAGCGTGAAAGTTCTGAGAAAGAAAGAAATAAAATGTTAACGAGCAATTTTAGTAATTCCTAAGGTTGTTTATTAATTTGCCACACATTTTACAGCAGTGAGCAGGTCGCAGGAGGTCCTAAACCAAGAATTTTTTTTTAGATATTTGACAAAAGTATAAGATGTTTTGGGAGACTACCTCGGTAGAATACTTTAATCGCTTCTCTTGTTGTAAAGTCTGTGACACAAAGTGACATGCGAGGGAAAATTTCCTCCCCAAGGAAAGAAAGACCAGAGCCTATTCTTGCATTTGAAAGAAATGAAGAAAAGACGCACAAGCTTATTGCTGCCGATAACAGAATTGGCGGTGGCTTCACGCGCGCTTTCACTGTCTCACCAATGCATCTAGCATTGGTGAGACCGTGAAATAACAGAATAGTTGCACGTTTAGTAACACTGTGCAATGCTGACGAACGACGCTGATATACAGCAGCGAAACGTAGGTGTTGCAAAAGAAGAATGAAAGAAACGTAAGATATGTAACATGAAATCCCTCGTAACTAGTTATGTAAAATATCCTAAATTGTATGGGTTGCCGAAAATACACAATAAGACTAAACTGACTGTATCTTCAATAGTTAGCCAAATCGGTACGCCGAAGTATAAACTCAACATGCCATGGACTCTTACCATTTTGTTTGTGGGCTGAAAGATCTTAAGTTAGCTAACAAAGAAACCATACTTCAATAGTGAATCTTACCCACGTTTATCTACCATTGGCAATTTTTTATTTCAAAGAGCCTACCAATTCTGCGACGCTGTACACCTAGGGGACGAGCTTTGATGGGTGAAGAATGCCTTTCATCAGAGCAAGATGCCTACTCCCCTCCAGCGTTATCAGAAGACCCTCAGTAGAAAGACAACCGGGACTTCTATCATACGAAAAACAACTTTTGAAACAGACAGAATTGCAACATTTTAAGGGCATTAAAACTATATTTAAGTCTAACAGGAAAGTAAATCCAATTCTTAAGACCAGTGAAACATAATTTACCTCTGCAGTGTGTAGACCTATAAAAACTAGATAGTAAGTGAGATTTAAAATAAATTGTTCAAAAAAGGGGAAGCATCGGTATTGGGAGAATGCTCGATGTCAAGAATGGACATGCATCGAAGTCAGCTGCGTCTGGGTAAAGAGCGGATAAACCTAACCATAATATCGGGTCTTATAACTCCCAAGCTCTCGCTCGGGAGAAAAGATATATACAGGGGTCACGAAAAAACATGGCATTTGTAAATAGATAGAAGAAGTAAAGAAGAAGTAAAACATACAGAGAGTAGGGCTGTTGGCACTCCGTTCTCTCTGACTACCCCGCTAGGTATAAAGTGAGATGTAAAAAATAAAGAATAATGAAAAAAATAAATAAAAACAACTACTAACAAGAATATTAATAGAAATCGTTAAATTTTAGATATATTTTATTAACTCTAAATATAAAATTTAAGTTGAAGTAGCTTATTTTTGTACTGTTCTATACGCTAAAAACAGTAATATTATTTATAACGTTTCCATTACACTAAAACTAAATGCCATGTAAGTGATATAGCAAGAAGATTCAGAAGAATAAAATCTTAGAAAAATTCACGAACAAAATTTAGGTATTACGTAAATTTTTAGTCATAGCTGGTTTAAACATTAAAAATTCTTCACATGACCCATCAGTGAGTACTAGTACTATTAGAAATATGTCTAAGATTCAGGACTACAGCCTGAAATCAGACCCATTCGTCTACTCTAAATGCTAATAATCATTGTCTTCGCCTACTTTTCTTCCAGCGTCATTGCCATCTTTTACAATTGTACTAGCAATGACGTCGCAACCAATGAGGTTTTTACATAAAACACGTTGGAATTTTATAAAAAACTCATTTAAAGTGCATGAAATTTGCTGGTTACAGATTTGTTCAAAATGACAATATAAGTATATATTAACGATTGCCGAAACATTTTTAATCTAAAAGTAGTAAATAAAGATATCAATGACGATTCGTGAGCTAAAATTAGGAGAATCCAATTTACGACTTATTTATAAATTGTTAAAGCACCCGTGGCGGCAGTTGCAACGTCGGAAATTAAAGTTCTGCATGCTAACATTATTATAAGCCAAAATAAACACTATGTTAGATAACGTATTTTCATGGCAATATTTAAAACAAAAGCTCGCTCGATCAATGAAGCTATTTTTATGAACTTTTTTTGCGATCGATTTTTGTGCAGCTACACCTAAATTATAAGCACGTTTTATTATTAAAAACTTTAAGTATGTACTTATTTCATTAAAAATAGCAAATAAAATTAATATAGTTTAATCACGAATATTTTTGAAAAGAAATAAGCTAAGGACACACCAAATCTCCACGTAACATTTTTTGAAGGGTTTTTCTTAAAATATATTTTTGTATATACTAAATCATCAAACTTGTCTAGACGCCTTGTTTATTATTTAGTTAAGTATTTAATATGATATTCATCTTATTAAATTTATTTACTATTAATGAGTAATCACAAGGAAATTGAAATTTGTGCGTTTTGGAGAACTGCCAATTAGTTAATTTAATATCAAAATTACGTAATTTGATAATAGATGGTAGTAAAAATTTAAATGTCTAGATTGTTCTAACGAAAATATGTAAAAACTAGAGGGCCCGCGCGGCTTCGCCCGCTTATTAGGAGGGAATCCAAAAAAAACCACGAAACACGTGTTCAATAAAATATTTTTATATTTTTCCATATAAACTTTCAACCCCTTATTTGAACCCTTAGGGGGTGAATTCTTAAAAACCATGAAACACGTGTTCAATGAAATATTTTTAAGAGTCTGAATTCCAAATTTTATAAAAGTCGGTGCAGATTACATTTTTTTTCCATACAAACTTTCAACCCCTATTTCGTCCCTTTAGGGTTAAAATTTTTCAAATTCCCTTCTTAGTGGATGTCCAGAATATGAAAATAAACATCTGCCCAAATTTCACGTTTCTACCATGAGCGGTTACGGCTCTGCGTGCGTCTTACCTCAGTCAGTCAGCACAAGTTCTTTTATATATATAGATGTGTGAATATGCGAACAATTTAAAGCTGTTCTAATTAATCGGATCGAGTTTTTTTAGCCTTTCTGGTATTCCGCACACAGCAGGGTAGGCAGAGGGAGCCTAATTAAAATATTCCGTCTTCCTTTTTTTTCTAAATTCTGGAGGCGTGCTACGCCTCAACACCAGAGCCAAGAAATGGAAATATTAAATACTAGCGGCTCGCCCACGGCTTCGCCCGCTTAAAATACATGATTATTGATTTAATAAGCAGAATCGATTGACAACTATAATGAATTCTAATATGATTTTTTTTACGATATTATCGTCAAAGAATTTTTGATTGTTTTAAATAAAAAAATACGACCATTGTTGATATTTGATATTTATAAAATATACATAAAGCTAATTATGTATTTCACGTATATATTTTTGTATTTTTTTGTTCTTTTTACCCATATAATATACGTCTCATCATAATTCTAAAACTCTGTTAAATGTGCTGATGTCAGTGAATAATTTAATTTAGGTTGTAGGATTTATAATATTCTTTGTAAAATAACTGTATTAATTGCATATTAACTCCTATACAGTTTTTAAATTAGTTACATATATTATATGAACGAACCAACCAAAATATCTTTGTATTTACTTGATATTTCTTTCAAGATCGTTCTTTATCTCTGTGTTGAATTAAAATAAATTAAAATTAGCTTCACGCTGTATCCCGCACATAGCAGGGTAGGCAGAGGGAACCTAGTGTTAAGACACTCCGTTCCC